>OX328132.1:6732412-6854912 GCA_946811695.1 Gonocerus acuteangulatus | reverse complement strand
GAATGATTGGCCAAATTAATGAGGTAATTAGTGTTGGTTACATTGTTCTTAGGAAAAAAAATTAGACTCTAATTTCAAACACTGCTAAAGATAGAGAATAATCCTTCATCAGAAGATAGTCCATGACTGGCGTTAACAAATTGAATGATAAATGAGCGCAGGTTGAACGATTCCATGTCCTAAGAGTCCAAAAAGTCTGTCCCGAAGGACTCATTAAACATGGTTAAATAATTGGAAGCATTTGAATAACTTGGGCTTTTTGTTACGAGCCCCGTTGCCAGAATACATCTTTTTGTTGGTATACAACATTAACTCCTTGCGATTGGTACTTTTCAGAATATATCTATCTGATTAGCTTTTGGTTACATACCCCTCGTGATTGGTGGTTTCCAGGATACATATGTATGATTACCTTTTGGATATACACTTCGTGTCACTGGCCCGAAGTCCGTGGTTTTTAGAGTACATATTTCTCATTCAGGAGAATAGTGTTCCACAGGGGTGTGTATTGAGCACAACTCTTTTTAAAATAGGTATTGACTCCATAAAGAACTATATACCAGGTGACGTTTCTTATCGCCTGTATGTTGATGACCTTCTCATATATAAAAGCTCGGCCTCACTTCATGAAAGTAAAACATTAAGCCGTTGGAGTGAAACAAATGGTTTAACGTTTTCCACCGAAAAAACAAAACACTGTAGAAAAATGCAAAAACTTTAAAAATGCTGAGAATCATAAGCTCCACTAAATGGGGATGTGATAGAAAAACTATGCTACAGTTCTACAGATCATTCACGAGATCAATTCTAGACTACGGGAGTGTAGCCTACTCTTCAGCAAGACTACGGGAGAGTAGCCTACTCTTCAGCAAGACTACGGGAGAGTAGCCTACTCTTCAGCAAGACTACGGGAGTGTAGCCTACTCTTCAGCAAGACTACGGGAGAGTAGTCTACTCTTCAGCAAGACTACGGGAGTGTAGCCTACTCTTCAGCAAGACCTAGTGCACTGAAGATGTTGAACACTATACACAACACAGGCCTTCGTTTCTCATTAGGAGCCTTGAGGAGCAGCCCTGTAGCTAGTTTATATGTAGAAGCATCAGAACTCTCTTTGGAGCATCGGAGATACATGCTCATGGCATCGCTCATGCACAAATATCTAGCTATAGGATGCTCTCCATGTCTTCAAATGAACACCAATAACCCATACATAGACGAGTACAGAAACAAACCTCAGGTCCCGAGACCCTTCAATGTTATATACAAAGAGATCCAACATATTTTAAAAACTCCTGACGCCGAAATACTGTACCAAGGCTTAATTCCCTTTCCTCCGTGGACATTGAAAAATTTCGATACAAATATATAATTGTCAAAATTTCATAAAAATGATCCTACTTCAAAACTATTCTATGTAAAATATTTTAATGAATTCCACCAACGTAACTCCGACAAACTCTTTATCTTCACTGATGGATCCAAATCAGATAATGGTGTGGGAGCAGCGGCTGTAATTGATGAAAAAATCATTACCAAGAAACTCAATGATAACTGTAGCATATTTACAGCTGAGATCTACGGCATTCTTATTGGACTCAACAACATTCCCAGGACAGACAGACGAGACGTGATTCTATGCACTGACTCACTGAGCACAGTACAAGCACTAGCAGACAGACGAGACGTGATTCTATGCACTGACTCACTGAGCACACTACAAGCACTAGCAGACAGATACTGTACGCATCCAATAATAATAGACATTTTCAAAACTATTCACTCACACAACAAGCACATCACAATGCACTGGCTGCCAGGGCATGAAGGTTTAGGGAAAAGCTCCCTAGCAGACTCACATGCAAAACTTGCCACAACAGAACCTGAGCTCGACCTATCAATCACACGTGAGGACTTGACCAATGCAATCAAACAAAATATTTTAAATTATTGGCAAGAGAGCTGGACTCGACTAACCGACAATAAATTACGTACAATCAAAACTACTACTCAGGAGTGGGCATCCAGCTACCGAGACAACAGACGAGAAGAAGTTGTACTTGTTCGACTACGAATCGGCCACACAAGACTAACACACGAATACCTCGACAAACCAATTTGTGATATATGCAATACAGACTTCACGGTAAAACACCTACTTACGGAGTGCAGAAGACGACAAAACCTAAGTATCCCACATGACATTTACGAATTGTTGAGGGACAGCAGCCAGTACATAAACACAATACTTTCTTACTTGCAGGACACTAAACTATACACTCGCATTTGAAGACATCTGCTGAATAACCACAGGCTTCCAGGCATATAACAGGCATTTACAAAATCAATTTAAAAAAAATTATGTATTAAATATCCACCTGAATGCTGGTTCATTAGACCATACAGGTACTACCTTTAAGGAGTGAAATCCCAGTAGATGCGAATCACTTATAAATAAATAAAATTTTCCATATTAAGCTAACCTTCTTTGATGTAAATAATGAAAAGCTAATCCGTCTCCCTAAGAAGTGGAAGCAGATTTCCTGGGCCAATTAAAAGGATATGTGAAACTAGATAAATAAGTATTAATACACTTAAGTAAAGGAGTCTCAAAGAAGATAACCATCGGAATATTCGGTAAAGCGGAATGATATCTTAAACCCAAATACATAAATAGGATAAGTGGGTTCCGATCTGTAGTGGTCCAATTAGAGGATCTCTTTGAACCAATCCGATCTATTGGAGGAGTTCGATCAAAGGCTACCTAAGGAAAACGCCAACTTGACTATTGATATTAGATAAAAGTCCGCCAACTTAGCGCGTTTTCCTAAGTCACTTACCCACAGCATTATTTTGAAAGTATGAAATAGATAGAGTTAATATTATGTTGTGGTCACACAAACCTCTTAGAAATACTAAAGCATACTACACACGGCAAGGAAGGCCTGTCAGTTTGACCTACAGTGTCCGCCGGAAAGCCGGTCGCCTGAACGGGTATATATTCCGGCCGGTCTGTCAGTTAAGACTGTGAGGAAAATCAAAAATATGTTCGATCATCCGGCCGGCCGGGCAAACACAAGGACAAGATTAACATAACCGTATATTCTAGAAAATTATGTTTTTGTACAATTTTCTCGACATTGCTTATAGATTCGATTTTAAAATGGTTTCATTTGATTCCTCGTGTCAAATTACTGTGTACATGAATGGATATAAAAAAGCTGTATGCATTCGCATTTCGTCGAGAAAAAAAAACGGCATTTTAGTGGCCTGGTTACTGATCTTTCGTTTGAGGCACAACAAACCTACCTTATTTCTCAGCGCACCGACATCTGGGCCAGTAGCGCAGACATCCATGGTGCAGCGAGGAATTTTCTCAACGAAATTGTATAATTCGTTCTTGTATAACTCAAGTTATGGAATTAGCTTATCTTATTCAAGTATCCGTTAAAATATATATGAGTATATGTGTGTGTGTGTGTGTGTGTGTTTGAGGGTGTGAGAGAGTGGGCATATTTGTCTGTTGGCGCTCTACGGTTTGCAATAATGGTCCAACAAACTTATATCAAAAATGGGAAATTTTACTCGTTATTTTCATATCTACACTTAGTTTTCGATTGTTTATTTAAATTTTTGAGAGCTAACAGCTTCAAGGTAATTGCACGATAAAGTATGCGTGTTGTTTGTACTTTGTGCATGAATGTTTTTTTTTCTTCTTTTTTTTAACTCGTTATTTATTTTATATTCTTTTATTTTTATTTTTAATGATTATTTCCCAATTTTATTTATTTATTTACTTTTTTTTCTTTATATGTGTATTTATCTATCAATTATTATTATTTAAATCACATTTTTTAAGAAAAACTATTACTTTATCTATTATTTTGCTACAGGTACCCAATGCTGATATTTGAAGGAATTTTAAATTCGTCTAATACCTTCCTGTAGTGGTGGCATTGGACTAAAATCTGTTTTATACACAATGGACCATCACATCTTGGACATTTTGGTGGGTCTTATCTTGACATCACGAAACCATATGAAAGTTTTGTGTGTCCAATATTTACACTTGGAAACAGGTTATACATTGTTGGACTTCCGAACATTCTATTAAAGGCTATGAAGAAAAATTAAATTTTTGAGTGAGCTGAGATTCTTCCGCCCTATGTATAATTAATTTTCTATAAATGCTCTAGCAGAGTAAGCTAGACATTTGCTCCCTCCAGGTTGCAGGCTTTGCATTATAAATGGGCACCGTCCTGAACCCGAGCGGTTCCAAGGTAGGCCCCTGTTTATGCCAGAAGCAAACAAGATCTGTTATTCAGATTCATAAACAGCCTGCCATATTTGAACACTAGTTTGTCGCAAATGAGCTTGATTTTTATTATATTTTACACTATAATCAGATGATAAAGTTAGTGAAAATAAGGGAGAACGAAGCAAAATATGCCAAAGAAGGTTTTATCTGTCTTTTTTCATCCTGCATCGATTCCCGAAGTTTGGCCGTTTATTTTGGGGACACCCTGTATATATTTACACTCATATTCATCTTTTTTAAGGACTCGTACAGTGGGCAAGTGTGAGCATTGAAACATTTTTAACTGAAAAGTTCGCGACCTTTCGGGGTAACCAATCAGAAAACATCCACGTTTCTAAAAAATGGTTGGGGGCGAGGTGGCTCAGTGGTAGAGCACTGACTGGACTAATATGCTGGAGGACCTGAGTTCATATCCCGAGCGAGCAATAAAGATTTTTATCTTCTAGTGTCTTCGTTCATGGCTTGGATTCGGCCTCCCTGATCGTCCCTAGGCCAACCCAGCCTTTAATTAATTTATTAATGGGTACCTGCAAAGGGGTAAATCAGGCGGCCGGAGCGTAGTACTTACCACACTATCTCCGTAGTGTGCCGTATCGTCATGAATCAGATATCTCTATAATATCTGCCCCTCAGAGCCTTCATGGCCTGTTACGGGACCAAATTTGTTTTTTTTTTAATTATCCTAAATCAACCATTAAAAAGAACTTTAAACCTAAAGTTTATTCTATAAACATATTTGTGAAAATTTGATTTCAAAAATATTATTTATTTATTATTATTTATATATTTATTGAGATGTCACAATTTATTATTTATTTTATCCAACGCCCGTCGGTGGTGGTCCATTTAACGCCGAGTATTGCGTCCTGAGGTCAGGAAGAAGGATGAGTATGGGACAGATGAGACGGCGACTCCCCTTCATCCTTCCGGTTGAACATAGAGGGCGGGCAAATGTCCGAGTCTGCTAAGCCCAGGCAGTGGAGGTGGGCCTGCAGCAGAGTTGGGCAAACGTTAGCGCGCGCTAAAAGCTGATACCTCTCCGCTAATTTAGCGAAACTATAGAAAGCCAGCGCTAATAATTAGCGGTTAGCGGCGGCAGTGCGCTAACCGCTAATCTATTTATGAAATATCGTAATTGCTAATAGCTTAAGCTATAGTTACAACATTTTGTCACCTCAAAGTTCACTTCTCAAAGTTAACTTCAGGTCCTATATTCATCCCTTGCTCGTTTCCGGAAGTACCCCAGGGCCTCACAGGCACTCATGATAGACAGGAGGTGAACCGGAAGTAATTGTAAGCAACCGGAAGTGGACCGAAGTTGTCCAGATTCATCCGGAAACTGTCCAGGAGTAATTTTGGAGACCCGGAAGTCATTTTGAGAACCCGGAAGTGAAACCGGAAGTGGCCAAAAGTTGTCCAGATTTATCCATAAACTGCCCAGGAGTAATTTTGGTGACCCGGAAGTCATTTTGAGAACCCGGAAGTGGTCAAAAGTTGCCCAGATAGTTCAAGAAACAGTCAGGGATAATTTTGGTGGCCCTCAAGCAATTTTGAGAATCCCTGGGGCATTTCCGGACGAATTTGAGCAGCTTTTGCCCACTTCCGGTTTCACTTCCGGGTTCTCCAAATGAGTTCTGGGTAACCTAAATTACCCGTGGGCCGTTTCTGGATAAATCTGGGCATCTTTAGACCACTTCCGGTTTCACTTCCTGGTTATCAAAATTGGATTCGGGTCACCAAAATTACCTCTGGACAGTTTCTGGATAAATTTGGACAACTTTTGGCCACTTCCGGTTCCACTTCCGGGTCACCAAAATTACTCCTGTACAGTTTCCGGAAGTGTCTGGACAACTTTTGGAAACTTCCGGTTTCACTTCCGGGTTCTCAAAATGGTTTCCGGGTCTGCAAAATTACTCCTGGACAGTTTCCGGATGAATCTGGACAACGTCGGTCCACTTCCGGTTGCTTACAATTACTTCCGGGTCACTGCCGGTTCACCTCCTGTCTATCATGAGTGCCTGGAAGCCCCTGGGGTACCCTGGGAAAAAAACCAGGGGTGAATATAGGCCCGGAAGTAACCTAGATTAAGGAGAGTCAGAGTGTGCCATAGTCTGTGAGTGACCGGAAGTGAGCCAGATCGAACAGGAGTTACCCAGTGATAGGCATGAGTCGACCGGAAGTAACCGAAATTGACATTCATGTGATCGGAAATCCTGTAGATTGAAGCGGAAGTGGAACAGGATAGAGGTTACTCAGAGCAGACCGGAAGTATACTTGAATGTTGAAGTGAGATGACAAAATGTTGTAACTATAGCTTAAGCTATTAGCAATTACGATATTTCATAAATAGATTAGCGGCTAGCGCACTGCCGCCGCTAACCGCTAATTATTAGCGCAGGCTTTCTACAGATTCGCTAAATTAGCGGAGAGGTATCAGCTTTTAGCGCGCGCTAACGTTTGCCCAACTCTGCAGGTAGTCGTGTCCAGTTTCCAGGCGGAATCTTGCAACAGCTTCTCACCTGCTCAGATCGTCTGGGATGGGACCTGGGGTTGCTAGGTTTTCCCAGATTATTCCTGTACTGAGGGTTTTTAGGAGGGTCTTAGTGTGCCTGGTTATTTCCAAAAATATGTAACATGTAAAAATATATTCCATGATCTTTTCTATAAATCAAATCAAATCGTTTATTTGAATTGAGTTGGACCTTTTTTATTCCTCTAAACTCTCTAAACCTTCTGTATGATTAAAATTGATTAAATTCAGTAAAAACAGTTTGAGATGTGTAAATCGAGTGTAACTAGTATTTATTAAGGATTGTGATAATTTTGTATGGAATCTCTAGGCAATTAATTATCTTCAGTGAGTTATGAAAACAACGATCTATTTACGATGTTTAAGGTTCGGATATTTTTATGTTTTTAATGGGAAAATGGTCACCTAATAAGAACTGAGTGCTAGGAAGTTTATGGTGGTTTGTTGACCCGTAGCAAACGAAGAACGTAAACGTAGCAGGACTTTATGGGTGCTCAAACGAAGATTCCGACAACACTATGCTATTTTATGATGGCAGAAGCTCAAACAACTTGTTTCAACAATGCTCGCACTCTATTTCCTTCTTTATTGGGCAAAGTAAGCTAGCGGTCCAATTCCCATTATTGGAAGAATCTTAATTCGACATTATTGCTGTACGATATACACAAATAATATTGGTGCTAAAAAATACGCTTTATGCATTCATTTCCGTTCAGTTGATCCTGAGGTACGCTATATCAAAGCGTGTTTTTGAGCACTTTCCGACACCGTTTTCTGATTTCAATTTAGGTGAAATTTCGCGAAGATAATCTGTTAGTAACTTTAAAAAATCCTCAAACCGTCCTAATTGACTGATTTTCAATCTGTAAGATTTTTTACATATAAATATTTTCAATATGTAACGCATTTTTTCCTGGATTTTGCAACAATTTGAAAAATTTAATTTTCTGGCTAATACCTCAATTGCAAAATTATTACGCAAACACTACCAAACTGACTTAAACGAAATTTGATAGCTTGTTTTACTATATAATAATATTTTTTCTGCTGGAAAATGAAGGCACTAAATGCGTTTCAAGTTGTCGAAAAAAAATGATCTAAAAAATGTCTATTTTGTACTCTTTATCTATGTCTATTTTTCTTACTTATTGCTGTTTTGCAAAGCAACATTTCTAAATAATGGGACATTTAAGGATATTTCATTACGAAGCTTTTGACGCTTTGGACATTCTCTAGCGTGAATACATTTGGAGTTATGGGTGAAAGAAGTACAAAAAAAAAAGTTATGTTCCGGGAGTTCTTCGATTTACGGATACCTCAATTATTTTCAATGTTCCCAAGATATTCCCGCAAAAAAGAGCTTTCCCCTTTTGAACAAGGGTATTCAAAGATGTGTCCTGGACTATATAGTTTGTCATTTCCTTATCATTGTTTTGCCGTTTGAAAATATTTAAGTGCGTGGATGTTTCTACCTCCATATCGAAGGTACGTGAACATTTTTCGGACATGTAGGGGCAAACTAGCCAGTACGAGAAAATAAAGTCGGGAATAGGCATATATTTGCCTAGTGCTATTAATTATCTTCCTAGGGGAGTAACAATGTAGGAGAAGGAGATTTTCTGCATAAAATATGAAACGGCACGTATGAAGTAAAGACCATCTGAGGCCAATTCACCTTTCTTACCCGCCTGTTCTCGTTATTAACAGCTCGACACGTGCATGAAGCTGCCCTTAGCCCTCTGTACTTTCTTTTCCCAATTATTCCGGTCACCAGCCACCGACACATTTCCTTCGGTCCTCTGAAGGAAGAAACTCCGTATTAGGTTGCATGAAACCATTGCCTTCATTCTCTAACAACATCCACCATAATACGCGTCCCAGAATTTTGAACATCTGACATTGCATGAAATCGTTTAATGGGAAAGACATTTTGTAGATCGTTTTATTTTTTTAAAGTCGTATAATTTCGAATCTTCACATTTTCTCTGATATGCTCCAGCATTCGTTTCAACAGTTTTCTCACAATCCTGTCCATCATTTCAGCTAGGATTTTGTTTAAAGTCCATTTGCATAGGCATATATCTACTCGAGGAGCTTTTCGGAACCCCGACTTAGCAGTTTACTACGGAAGAAACTTCTACTCAATGATTTCCCGTAATAACTCCTGGCCTTAGCAAAAAAGATGAATGGCGGCCTATCTATTCGATTCTAGGACGGATTGTGTCATTTCTAATCTCGTCGAATTGTTTTTTTTTTTTTTTTTTCATTATTTGTTTTCAGAATTGAAATTGCTCAATTGTTTGCCTATTCTAAAGCACTCTTGGTGAACACCAAACAAAAGTCCATAAAATTAAATCGGTTAAACATTAAGAAATTCTTTATAAGCAGTGTTCAGAAGGCTAAGCGCATAGAATAAGGCTGTGGTTCCAGGTCGTAGAAGCAATCATTGTTCTTGAATAAGGGTCTGATGACCCCTCTTTTCTGGGGTTTAGCAATTCCTGGTGTCGCCCTTTTCAACAAGCTTGCCCTGAAGATCTCAATGTCAAACTTTTTTTTTTTTTTTTTTTTTTTTTTTTTTTTTTTTTTTTTTTTTTTTTTTTTTTTTTTTAAGGCGTGTCAACCTTAGGGTCATGAACGCCATTGAATGAAACTTTCATTATATTTGGAGGTGAAATTTTTCCTCATTTCTTTTGAATTCAATAATTTATTGAGTCAGCTTTCATTGTCATTATTTATCATTGATCCTGGCATTTTTTTCTTACTTATATTACTTGCAGTATATTTTCCATGCGTAATATTTATTTGCGTTTCTGTACACAGAACAAATGTAAATAAACGCACTCACACACAAGCGGGCACACAGATAGACATATGCACTCACCCATACACATATACCAACCCATATCCATGCAACCTCACTCACATATTCTCTAACACAGACAGCACACAACACACACACACACACACACACACACACACACACACACACACACACACTCTATCCTGCTTATTTAACTAATCTTATGCCTTTAGATTTTATTTATTAATTCCGTTTTGTCAATAAAGTTTAATACCTTTCTAACGTTATCAGCATCATCTCCAAGTATTTCATCCATGATGTCTGATAACATTAGCTCTTCTCTAATTGACTGATATATTCGGCATTCTGTAAGTAGATGTTTCACTGTTACTTGAACGTTGCATGATTCACAGATTGGGGGTGGTTCTTTAGAAAAAAGGAATGAATGAGTTAATCTTGTATGCCCAATCCGCAATCGACTTAAGGCAACTTCATGTTTTCTATTGATGCTGGGTGGGGTCTTCCAAGCTTAAACTGTTAATTTTATTTCTCTTAATTTGTTGTTGTCTATTATTTGCCATGTAGATTGCCAGTTTTGCCAGACTATTTCCTTCAGGTAATTAATGATATCATTCTTTGGAACACTATGATAGGGAGTGCCTTCGTTTACAGCTCTTTTCGCTAAGGAATCGGCCACCTCATTCTCTTTTATTCCGCAGTGACCGGGTACCCATACGAAAAGAACTGTTTCACTATTTCTGTAAAGTTCTGCTATGGTTTCATGAGTGAGTGTGATCAGTGGATGGTTTGAGAATGGATTCCTCAGAGCAAGAAGTGCAGACAAAGAATCCGTAAAAATTACTTTATAGTTGGAGTTAGTTGTTGTATTTAAGGCCTTTGTTATGGCCAACAGTTCGGCAGTGAAGATGCTACACATTTTACTGAGGGCGAACATATTGTTAATAAACGCTATTACACTCAAAATAGAATATTTTTTTATGGACTAAAAGATCTTATTTAATTTTTTTTAAGGGTTTTATAAAATTTTTACCGATCAAATCAAAATTTCGGGGGGGGGGGGGGGGGGGGGGGGGGGCTGCACCCCCCCCCGCAGCCCCCCCCTTTATATACGCCCATGCTGTATTGGCTATAAAGAGGAGACATTTATCAAGAAACCTAAACATAGCTCATTTGTTTTACAAAATTAATTGAGATCTAGTTTTATTTTATTTTAATTATAGGTGCTCCACCTGGCATGGTCATTAGTGCAACTCCACCTGGTATGGTCATTAGTGCAACTCCACCTGGCATGGTCATTAGTGCAACTCGCTTCTTGTTGAAGGAAGAAAGGATTTGGCGGCTTTTCGGCGATTATAGGTGCTCCGCCTGGCATGGTCATTAGTGCTACTCGCTTCTTGTTGAAGGAAGAAACGATTTGGCGGCTTTTCGGCGATTATAGGTGCTCCGCCTGGCATGGTCATTAGTGCTACTCGCTTCTTGTTGAAGGAAGAAACGATTTGGCAGCTTTTCGGCGATTATAAAACTAAAACTATAGATACTATTTACATCGGCTCTTCTTTTTGAACAAATATTTGAAGAACCATTTAACCTAAACCTATAACTAAAACTCAATAAACGAGTTATTTATGTGATTACTCCTAATTCTGACTTATACAATAAATATATCCATACACAATACACACAAATTTAATAATTATATAAAACCTCAAACAGTTTCAATCAATACATCCACTTTCTAGATGTGCTTATACAATACATAAATGAAATATATCAGTCTCTTTACAGATGGCAAACATCTACATAACAGTTCACTAAGGTTCCTGGATAATTGGTGTCGATGTGTTTTACTTCAAGGAGGTCACCACACCACGAGCAATGAGGCCTTCGGCACCCAATCATGTACTAACCATACTTGTTGCGAGTATGACCTATTATCAATTGGGTTATAACCAAGTAATCTCGTCTCTTTGAATAGCTCACCGATCTCGTGGTAGTTCCCAAGGTTTCTTATGAACAGAGCTTTATTATTATACTCCTCCTCCCACTTTACCTTTACCAGATGTCTTAATAATTGTTTTATGTCATTGATGTGTATGGGGGAGGGTGGATGAGGTGTTGCTGAAGGCGCCACCCTCGCCATTTCTTCCACTTTGTTATTGCCATCAATGCCAGCATGTCCAGGTATCCAGAGAAACGATACTATCGTTACTCTGGATACCTACATTTCTTGAAAAATGTAGGCTCCACGAAACGGGCAGCTCTCCCTCTCCTCCATAGCCCTGAAGAAGGCTTGCATATCAAGCCGAAACGTTGGCATAAATAAGCTAATTTTAACTATAAAATGTAAATATTATTCAATCAAAAGACCGAACCCCGATGATCAAAACCTTCTATATCTCAAAGATCGACTATATGTTCTCAATAATAACTTTATATATAGTTCGTTCCCTCAGCTAAATGATGCGGTTATTTCAAATTCGAATTTTTCTTCTGATCTCAAATTCTTATTATTCTAAAATAGAAAATATGAAGGCTATTTTAAGGAAGTGTGACAGCTGTATAGAAAAATTAACATCTATTGATGAGTTATTTTTATTAAAAAAAATCTCAAGGTACAGAAGAATATTAAAACTGAAAACAATTTAATTTCAAATCGAAAGGGGAGAAGTAGTAAGGGAAAATTAAATAAATCGCCGGCCCGTTGGCGTTCATTGCCTCAACTCCAGGTTATGAAATCCAGTAAAAGTTTTTTCTTCCTTCCTTTTATACACCCTTCAATTATAAGTTAGAAGCAATAGAGGGTAAAAATGAATTTAATTTTCGTCCAATTCCACGTTCCATATTATTTTAAGGTCTTTTGGATATGACTGTGTCAATTTGATGGTAATGGACGTTTCGCCTGACGTTCTGCTAGGCTTTAAGAATGAAGATGCATTCATGTCCATGTACTATTTATACTTGTCTGGGCGGAAAATAACCCTTATTTTGCCATCGATGGATAATGTATAACCCGAACCTCTGATGGGTTGTCTAGGCTTTTAGGCAAACGTCTATCAGTTTCCTCCTAATTATGTCTATGATATTTGAAAAACTTCTCCTAAAAAGAATTTTGTCCACGATTCTTCCCAATTCATTATCATATCACCAGCTTGGTTTTCTTCCTTAGCATTTAACTATTTAACAATGCTTTGGCGCTGTAGACACCATATCCCACGCGCTTGAAAGTAAAAACTACTTCCTGGACATTGGCAAAGTGTTCGATCGTGTTTGGTACCCGGGCTTGTTAAACAAAATAAATTGTTTACTCCCTCACGACTATTTCCTAAACCTGCAGCCATGTGT
Organism: Gonocerus acuteangulatus; assembly: GCA_946811695.1. NCBI lineage: Eukaryota > Metazoa > Arthropoda > Insecta > Hemiptera > Coreidae > Gonocerus > Gonocerus acuteangulatus. The sequence goes on along the minus strand of OX328132.1, from coordinate 6,841,903 downwards.
TCCTCCTTGATATATTTTTGCAAATATTGGAGATATACTAAAAGCGTTTTTAGCGCGGTTCCTCCCTCCCCCATAGGGAGGAACCCCGCTTATAGGGTTGATACAATGAAACAATCCGGAAGTGCCGACTAGAAAATTTCGCGTTTCAGAACCCCTAGAGACCGAAAATAACGGTAGTTCAAATTTGTATATATATATTTGTCTGTTCGTTCATTTCTGGCTTCCCTAATGGTCCGATTGTGATGAAATTTGGTACAAAAATCCGTCGTCCAATTTGAAAGGTCAAGTTCGTTAACCAGCAGAATCCGCCCACTGGAAGATGGCGTTTAGGGCGAAATTCGCGCAAAAAAAATCGTAACGCTTACGTTTTTGAGTTCATAAGCTTGTAAGTACTCGTTTTATAGGCTTCTTGGGCTAGGAAAACGAATGAAACCATTTTCAAGCCGATAGCTAAACCGTTTTTGAGAAAATTGGAAAAATAGTTTTTGAATACCGTTTTTGGTTTGGGTACTTAGAATCATGGGATTCAGTTGAAACATTTTCTGCATGTTTGAATTTCATCAAAACTAACATGTTAAACTTTTGGTTACGTTTGGAGTTAAGGAAGGGTTAGAATAAAATATTTTATTAACAGACATAAAACGTTTTGGTAACTTTGTATACTTTCCTTAATATCTCGAAAAAGGTTGAGAATCTTGGTAAACGGAAGAATACCATTAGAAAGCTAACTAAGTGCTCTACAAAAAAGGTTCTGATGAATGTTTTGATTAGGCGATGTCAATCGGAGAAATAAGTGCTTAAAACTTTAAAGTAATTGATTTCGCTTATTCGAACTGTTCTTTTTGTCTTTGATTTTGGTACTTAGAATCATGGGATTCAGTTGAAACATTTTCTGCAAGTTTGAATTTCATCAAAACTAATATGTTGAAAATTTGGTTACGTTTGGAGTAAAGGAAGGATTAAAATAAAATATTTCATTTTTAGTCATGAAAAGTTTTGGGAACTTCGTATATTTTCATTAATATGACGTAAACGGTTCGGAATCATGGCAAGCAAAAGATTACCATTCGAAAGGTTACTAAATTCTCTACAAAAAATGTTCTGAAGACATTTGCGATGGGATGGTCATGTTTGGAGAAATAAGTGCTTAAAACATAGGTAATTTCGTTTATTTGAACGAATCTTTTTGTGTGTTTCCTACAGTGTTTTTCACTGCTCGTTATTTTTGTGATTGCTTATAGTAGTCAAATGTATTAGTCAATAAAACAGGATACGTATAAATAGAAACAATATTTTGTTTCAACGGCATCTTAGAATTTAAAGATGCCCTATGAATATCTAGATTACTGTACTGGTGTTGATTTCGTTCTTTAGAATTGTTTTTGGTATTCCCTATTTTCAGCAGTTTTTATCTATTTATTAATTTTTTTGTTTAAATTCCCCCCCCCCCCCCTTAATATCTTCAAAACAGTGGGAAGTACGATATAACCATTCAAAAGCTTACTAAATTCTCTACAAAAAAGATTCTGAAGCAAATTTCAATGGGGCAATATCAGTCGGAGAAGTAAGTGCTTAAAACTACGAAAGTTTTAGTTTTGTTATTTTAAACGGGTTTTTGTCACTGTTTACCTCACTTTTGTTTTTTAAGTTTATTTAACGGTGGAATGAGTACTTCATTAAAGCTGAGAAAATAAGAATCATATTGGCAATAGAGTTTTCCTAGAGTGAGCGTCGCGATGACGGGAGAGTCCCATCCGCTTAGAACACTGGCAGTTTCCATATGTGGCGCTTTAAGCTTCCTTCTTTTTGAGATTTTATTTTATATTTTTAACGAAAGATCAAAACCTACCGATAGCTGCTACTATTTCTTTACTAATCGCACTTCGGATAAGAACGGAACCGCGCTAAGATGATGCAGTTCCTGTGAATCGGACTTTTTTGTTTGGTCTTACGGGCTTCACGCGAAGCTTTCCAGATTTATGATCGCTCTTCGTGTAGGAGTTTTCTTCTGCCAATCTGGTCTGTATCGTAGCTGTATTGTTTCTTACAGCAGAATATTTTATCATTTGTAGGATCCTAACAAATGATAAAATATTTATATGGGTTCAAACTTTCTAGCAGGTTGTTTCATGTACTTATTATTAGCGAATCTTACATTACAATTGATTGTTACTTGGGCAGCACAATGAGTTTATGATATCTATTTAATTTTCCTAGGGGCTGAGTGCCATCATTTGTATATTCGAAATCGTAGGATTTTCCCCAGGGCTGAATACTAGGGTACATCTATTCTCAATATTTCGTTTATCCCATTTTTCTTGTTAGAGGTTTTGCTTTGTTTGAAGTAATTTGTTTGGATACTATCATATTTTTAACATTTAGTATGAGATTTTTAAGGTATTTTCATTCCATTTGTTCTCTAATGCTCCCGACAGCCATCTTCAATTTACTATTATTATGTTATCGTTTTTAGCAATTATGGAAGTAGGCTGTTTTTTATTAGTCCTCCTAGAAAATATATTGCTGTCATGACATTTAAGAAATCGTTACCACTCACCCGAATGCTTTCAAAATTGTCAATGTCATTCTGAACCCACTATGTCTAGTTTGTGGAGCAAAAGTTATAGATTCTAAAACCTTCATGTAGTAGAAACAATTTGAAATATGTAAATTTGATCAAATAAGGAATATAAAAGATGATAACTAATAATAAATAAAGGGGGAGCTCTATATTTAAAAATCGAAAAATGTTAGTGATTCCCAATTTTTACTATTTTCAGTTATGTTTTCTTTTATTTACCCCAATTTGTAGGCCCATGCTGTATAATGATTTTTTCTAAGATAAAAGATAAGTCAGAATGTTAGAATAAAATATAATTAATGCATTAAAAACAAACACTAGGATGAAGGATGAGTATCAATGAAGGCAATGTCCTAGTATGACTTTTTTTGTGTCCCATTTACTGTATGTTAGTATAAATATTTAAATTTAAGATGTGGGTGGGGAAGGATCAATGGGCTCTTGAAGTAAATGGCAGGAGTTGCTTCCCAAAATTTTGTAAAACATTAACATATATTTGCGACGTTTCGAACCTGTTAAGGTTCAACATCAGGCATCTCATAATAAGTTGGGTTCAGGTCTATTATTATTTCTAAATTTCATATTAAGGTCCTTAAATTTTGAATTTTGACAGTGAACGTTAAATCAGGGTAAGAATCTTCGTAATTTGTTGAGTGGGCAAGTCATATTCTCACTGATGAATAAGACTGAATTTATGGACATTAATATGAAATTTAAAAATTACAATAGACCTTAAGACAAGGTTCGAAACGGCTAGTTATTTCAATAGTAGTTTGCTGCTAGTTATTTCAATAATAAATATTTATGGAATTATAGAAATATAAAATAAACATAACCAAAATATTAAGGTAATATTTGGGCCAAAGGAGTTTTATTAAATTTGTTTTGGGTCTCCCGGTGGTCCGACGAGTGCCTTACGACTGGAATTCTCATGCGGAAGATAGGGGTTCCAGTACCACCTGTAGGAGGTTCAGTTTTATCATTTTAGGGCTTTTGGAAGGACTTCCCTGTTGCACCATAGATGCTTAGGAAGGGTGGAAACCTATAGATACCCTGGCGCTAATGGCGTGGGTCTTGAAGCGCAGTAAAAAATATATCTATATCTATATATATATATATATATATATATATATATATATATATATATATATATATATGTATATATATATAAAAAAATATTGTTATTTTTCTTCTAAGTGATTGTGGCTGTAGCCGAAATATTGTAAAAAAGTGGAGAGAGTAAAAAGTTGAGATTACATATTTGTTTTTAATTGGAATAAGGTAATAAAAAGATAACAAAAGTGCTTTATTAATTTATAATTTATGACAGCCAGCGTTACAATTTATTTTCCTGAAATGTTCGAACATTTCTACAACATGAAGAACCTTTTATTTTGCTTTGCGAGAAGAAACGCCTTTTTCTTGAGAATGGGTTGAGTAGCCACTGTGCATTCCACTGAACACTGTTGTAGTTTCGGCTGCCCTCAGAGATACAGCTTTTGTTTTTAAGTATTTGTATTTAGGGAGAGTGGATAGGTGAGGTGCGTTCAGAAGTACTCTCTCTCTCTCCATTGTACATCCCAAGACCCTTCACAAACACTCGCTTCTTGTTAGACTTATTGATCTTCCGTATAATAGAGATTTCCCATCTCTCACAGCCACTGTTTCCGTTTATTTCCTCTTCTCTCATCTCTATCTTCTTCTAATTTCTCCACTTGAAACGCTTCCTTTCAAAAGAGGTTTCATGGTTATTCAAAAACATCATTTCATTTATGTAATTATTACTTTATAAATAAACTAAGGACCGAAATAAAAATTAAATTTTGCCAAAAAATTATGAACAAATAAATTACTTCATAACTTATATTTTTTAAATTAATGAATAACTGTTATGAAATTATTTTTATATACAAATTTTTTCGATAAAAATTGTTAGGAAAATTTAAATAATAATTGTTTCTCCAAAAAATTCTAGTTTAATTTTAATATATTTTTTTAAAAAGATTTATTATTGTGAGAGTAAAAACATGGATATATTTTTAATGTATTTTAAGGAATAATGATATACAGTTCATTAATTTGATAATTCAATTTTAATTAATCACATCACGGGAGCTACCATAAATGTCTATTATTCTCAGAAGAAATAAAGAAATACTTGATTTGGAATCTTTTGTTTATTTATTATTTATTATTTATTTGGAAGTTATTTGTTTATGTCCGAAAACGGTGTCCTCTGAATGAAAATCTGTTGCGAGTATTGGGAACATGGGAAATATCCCAAACCCTATCTTTATAGACTAGCCCATATAATTCAAGGATGTCAAGTTAGTCAAGCCTTTAGTGTTAGTAAGTATTGGGAACATGGGAAATATCCCAAACCCTATCTTTATAGACTAGCCCATATAATTCAAGGATGTCAAGTTAGTCAAGCCATTAGTGTTAGTAAGTATTGGGAACATGGGAAATATCCCAAACCCTATCTTTATAGACTAGCCCATATAATTCAAGGATGTCAAGTTAGTCAAGCCTTTAGTGTTAGTAAGTATTGGGAACATGGGAAATATCCCAAACCCTATCTTTATAGACTAGCCCATATAATTCAAGGATGTCAAGTTAGTCAAGCCATTAGTGTTTGTAAGCTTTTTTCACACTTAAATATATATTAATGGACTACAGGAATAACTTGAGGCCAGATACTTCAGGAGTTATTGGTAATTAAACTAAATTGATTTGTATGAGTGTAAGTTGTATATACTAGGATATATTTTATTTTTTTGATAATTTATTTCTACCCATTATGGCACTAATATTGTTTTTTTATTTAAAATAATGTTTAAAAGTTAATATATAAAAAAAATTGTATTCAAACTTTTTTTAAAAAAATTTGGAATAACATTGTTCAAATAATTTTTATTTTATTTTTAGGTTTTTGAAATAAAAATGATTAGAAAACTGTTTTAAAGAAATAACAAAATATATCAATTACGATGACATTTTTATTTTTGTTTCCCAATAATAATTGAAAATCATTTGAAAAAAAAATTAATAGTTTTTTTCCGATCCCTCAAATAAACTATTATTATTATTCATATTACAAGTAAATGGCTTCAAACAAAATTTATTAACAGTCTTTTTAGATTATAACTTTCTATTTAATCCTGTTTATAATAACAACGAGTTTGATTATATAAGAAAATGTATAATTTGAGCTAGTTTATGAACGAAATTATATTAAAAATAGTCCCTCCCACTGGAGCTTCGAAAACAGAGTACTTTTCAAAAAATAGCTTAAAATATTTTGTTTTAAACGTACTTGGTGTAACAAGCTGAAATAATTATTAAATACTAAAGAAAACAAATGAACTTTCAGATACCTACTGCCAACAGTCCCATTTCGAGAGGGGGGGGGGGACTGGAATCTGCTAGCGCAGAGTCACTAAGTTCACTGAAATAATATCTTAAGGATTAATAGGGCAGAGGAGACAAGGCTCGGGATATCCATTGGCCTTGAGGCTGGGTCTGCAATGCCGGACAGGGTTAGGACCCTTTCCCGTATAAGATCTGTTCATAGTACATTTCGAGGGGGGGGGGGGACTGGAATCTGCTAGTGCAGAGTCTCTAAGTTCACTGAAATAATATCTTAAGGATTAATAGGGCAGAAGAGACAAGGCTCGGGATATCCATTGGCCATGAGGCTGGGTCTGCAATGCCGGACAGGGTTAGGACCCTTTTCCGTATAAGATCTTTTCATACTACATTTCGAGGGGGGGGACTGGAATCTGCTAGTGCATAGTCTCTAAGTTCACTGAAATAATATCATAAGGATTAATAGGGCAGAGGAGACAAGGCTCGGGATATCCATTGGCCTTGAGGCTGGGTCTGCAATGCCGGACAGGGTTAGGACGCTTTCCCGTATAAGATCTGTTCATAGTACATTTCGAGGGGGGGGGGGGACTGGAATCTGCTAGTGCAGAGTCTCTAAGTTCACTGAAATAATATCTTAAGGATTAATAGGGCAGAAGAGACAAGGCTCGGGATATCCATTGGCCATGAGGCTGGGTCTGCAATGCCGGACAGGGTTAGGACCCTTTCCCGTACAAGAGATGTTAATACTCCATTTTAAGATGCCATCCTGTGTCGCAAACCTCGTTAAAATCAACAATTATGTCTAAATTTTTTTTTATTTTTGACCATTAAAATTCATTTATATTTTAAAAAAATAATAAGTATCTGTTTAATAACAATACATTGTTTATATACCCAAAACTATGAATTAGTGTCCTTTTTCTTTTCAGTATGTTTTGTCTGCTGTACATTTTTAATTTCATATATTTCATTTTGAGTTGGTACAAAAATAATGCTCGTTTTCATGTGACTAATTCGTTCCAGACGGTAAACAACATATGACTGCTCAACACGATCTTGTCTCGCAATGCCCCGAGCAGTTTCCTTAGGAATTTTCTTCTAGTTGGTCGCGATCAACAACAACAGGCCTTCCACGACATTCCTTGTCGTCGAGATCAAAATCTCTAAGACGATATTTTTGAAACCATCGCTCTACTGTGCATTCACTGATATTTCCTTCACTAAAAACAATATTGATGTTAGGACCGGTATGAGCCGCACTTCGACTATTTCAAAAATTTAGCACGAATTAAACTTATACTTTAGGTAAAACGACATTAATAACCGTTCTATATGATCCATTAACTAGACTTTAGATTATCTTTGTTTACTTGCCTAAACAAAATGAATATTCATAACCTCAATTATTTGTTCACCAACCTAATACATAAGAAGAATGAATAATTTTAGAAACGTTTTTAAATTATTTTAAGACATTAAAAATTTAGGAACGTAATATGGCTAACTTTAGGAAATATCGGGATTCAATCATATACTAATAAAGACGGTCAAATCTCGCTATATAAATGTCACTTGATCAATGGAATTTAAATCAATTGGTCAATTGAAGATAGTGATAATAGTATTTGAGTATTCGATGGCTGAAGTAAGTTTAATATTATAGGGAAGTTGCTAAGTAGATTTGGAGTAGAAGTGGGCGATAAACGCTGCTTCTAACAAGATTAGAAGCCCTCGATTCTACAGCTCTTTCTTGTCTCCACCGTTCAATATTTGCTTAGGCCCGAAGCACCATTATTGTTACACGGTCTAGTCTCTTTGGTATAATCTAGAAAATTATTGTGATGTATAAAAGCCAGACATGGGCTCTGATCAAGGAAAATAGTAGAGCTTTACTGTTTTCAGAGAGATATAATTAGAGCCGTAAGGGAACAAAATAGATTAAGGTTCAAGAGGAATTGTATTGCGAACCCCCTATAACCTCTGCGCAATTAACCTATGTAATATATATAGAGGGTGCCCCGATTATAAATGGCAAAAATTCAGGAGCGTTTAGGGGACCAAAAAACTAAGTGAAAAAGCCTTTTAGAGATTTGCTCCTTTTTGTTTCGTTTCAGAGATAATCGCAAAACAATAAAGGAAACAAGTTTTCATTTTTTTTTTTTGGGGTCTCCCGTGGTCTAATGGCTAGCGCCTTGCATTCATAAGCGGGAGATGGTGGGTTCGATTCCCAACCTCCGGCAGGAATTTTATCATCCCACGGCTCGCTGGTGAAATTCCTCGCTACACCCTGGATGTCGGCGCTAATGACCTAGATGTATATGTGCCGTAAAAAAAAAAAAAAAAAAAAAAAAAAAAAAAAACTGGAACCGCGCTAAGATGACGCAGTTCCTGCGAGTCGGACTTTTAACACATTTATTTACGCACTGAATTAATATTAAAGTATTTTTTAGCTCATTTCATTAAAAACAGACCATTTTTGTTGCTGTTATAGCGCGAACAGATTGTACATTTATTTTTAGCTGATGAATGCTACCAAAGAACAAACGTTCGAAATATTGATTATTCTAAAAATCTCATGTATTTTCTTACCTGAATCTCAACCATTCCTAGACTTCTTGTTCAATGTTTGCCAAAATACTTGCCAAAATGCCTTTTAGAGATTTGCTCCTTTTTTTTTTGATTCGTTTCAGAGATAATCGCAAAACAATAAAGGAAACAAGTTTTCATTTTTTTTTTTTTTTGGGGTCTCCCGTGGTCTAATGGCTAGCGTCTTGGATTCATAAGCGGGAGATGTTGGGTTCGATTCCCAACCTCCGGCAGGAATTTTATCATCCCACGGCTCGCTGGTAAAATTCCTCGCTGCACCCTGTATGTCGGCGCTAATGACCTAGATGTAGATGCGCCGTAACAAAAAAAAAAAAAAAAAAAAAAAAAAAAAAAAAAAAAAAAAAAGTTTTCATTTTTGTACTTACTTATTTAAATTTTCAATGGAAAAAAATTGTCATTGCTAATTGTTTCAAGAAACCAATTACTAAAATTCGATCCCTTGATGCTGATAAAGCTTTCGTGAACGGTTTCTGCAACAGTAATGCTTTAGAAGCGGTGCGAGAGTATGCGCGCCGATTCACAAATGGAAGAGTGCTTAATAGACGAGTCTTTTTGTTAACTTTTAATAGACAACGAGAGACTGGGTCATTTATACTTCATAGTGAAGGCTACCAATTCTAGGCAGCCTTAAGAGCAGATTGTCGGTGAAGAAATTGAGTCCAACGGCTGCATTAGGAAAATCGCAGCAGGCAATATGACGAACTTTGAATGGTGATAATCGCCACCCGTACTATCTTCAAATATTGCAGAATTTATATTCTTGTATTATACAAGTTTATGAACAACAATAAAATAGATATCGTAAAACAATATAACTATCTTGGAGTTAATTTCTCGTCAACTGGAAGCTTCATAAACACACTAAATGCTCAGACAACTAAAGCCAATCATGCCATAGCCGCGACGAAGAAGATATTGTTCAACGCTAAATCGGACTCCTGGGACACTAAAAAGCACTTCTCCATACAGTTATCAATTCCGTATTCCTCTACTCCTCAGAACTATGGGGCTTATGGTACTTTGACCAAATTCAACAATAGCCTCCAAATATTACAAATCAATTTTAAATCTACCCCAATCTACACCTCACAGTTTTATCCGTATAGAAACTAATGACTACACTATTTCAACACAGGTAGCACAGAGAATTGCAGGATGGTGGATGAAACTAATCGGCATGGATGAAACAAGGCACCCAAAATTATGCTTTCAAAAATGACTCCTCCTGGACTCAAAACCGAACAATATATCTTCGCAAAACTGGGTAACGAAGTTAAAATATTTTCTTCTAAAGTATGATATAACAGACCAAGTCGCAGCTCCAACCCCAAACTTCAAATTACTCCAAGAAATAGCCCCAAAAATAAAAGCAAACCTGATTCAAGATGACCTAGACCATATCAACACAACCTCCTACAGTACCATATATAGTGCAATTCATACCTACAACAGCTACCTTCTAGTAAATATGAACATAAATAGACACAGATGCATCAGTCAACTAAGATTAGCGAACAAGAATATACTTTACCTCAGCATCCACCGTCAAAGATTTAAAATAGAAATGAATAAAATATGCACAAACTGTGAACTGGAGCATCTGCTGTGGCCATGTCGTGAATACACCAATCTCAGAAATACTCTGAAACCCATTATTGATCAACACACCAACAACTCCGCAACTTATTATTTCCTGACCACCTCTAGCATCACCGATATAAATGCCTTTTGCATTTACCTGGAGAATATCTACCAACTGTGAACTGTAACAAGAAGACTTGGAGCATCTGCTGTGGCCATGTCCTGAATACTCCAATCTCAGAAATACTCTGAAACCCATTATTGATGAACACACCAACAACTCCGCAACTTATTATTTCCTGACCACCTCTAGCATCATAGATATAAATGCCTTTTGCATTTACCTGGAGAATATACTGAAGAAAAGAGGCAACCGCAATGAATAGTGGCTGAACCGAACAATCAGCTCTTAATTAATTTATATTATAAAAGTGTACTCTATTTTATTTATTTATTTTTTTATAAGAGTCTACTCTAATTTACGTACAATGATCTGTATATACTTACCCCGACCATATTTGTAAGAACAATGTTCAGTCACAAATAAATATTATTATCATTATCATTATCATTATACAAGTTAAGAAGGAAGCGTCCATTAAGACCCAGCGTTCCATACGTCGTTTGAGAACTCTTCTATTTGGGAATCGCATCGCTTCTAAAGCATTACCGTTCCAGAAACCCAAATCCGAATTACAAAGATTGAATTTTAGTAATTTGTTTCTTGAAATAATTTCCAATGAAAATTTTTTCCATTGAAAAATTTAAATAATTATGCACAAAAATGAAAACTTGTTTCAAGGTAGGGATTGTCGGGGTTCGGTCACTGCTACTTAATAAAACTACATTTAATCGTAAAAATGGTTTCATTGTGCCGACGTTTCGGCTTGATCTTCAAGCCTTCATCAGGGCTGTAAAAAACAAGTAGGACGGATGTAATACTGAAATATATATATATATATATATATATATATATATATGCCTACATACACACATACACATACATATATGGAAAAAGACAAAAACATAATACACTAAAACATAAATATAGAAGAACAATGTGCTCTAGAAGTGCTTAGATTATTAGGAGAACATATATAAGAATAACAGATTACATTAGAATAGATATAAAAATAACAAGATGGGGTTACCGATGGGAAGATTGAGAACTATACCTCACAGATGCGGGATCATTTCTGACAGTTAATACAGGGAAACTTAGGGAGAAAGGAGTTGGTGAGGGGGGGGGGAGTGCATCATCTACTGCCAACGATCTCCTCTCAATGAAAACTTGTTTCGTTTCTTGTTTTCCAATTTCCTCCAAAAACGAAGCAAAAGCGAGCAAATCCTCTAAAGGACTTTTTGTCTTAGTTTTTTTGGTCCCCTACGCGCTCCTGAAGTTTTGCCATTTAAAATCGGGACACCCTGTATGTGTGTATGTGTGTGTGTGTGCTAGCGCAAATTATTGAATGTTAATAGAGTAAAATCTATTTATCTAACGAGGAGAGCTTTGGAAAACCATTAATGCCACAGTGGGGGCTTAAGAAGTGGAGCACTAGACAGTTGAAATGTAATAATGATGGAAGGATGTAGGGATGTATAAAGTGTTATGAAGAGAGACTGGAGCAGAAGGCTTCAACGGAAGTGAAGGAGACTGAAGGATGATGAGGGTAAAGTAAAGAAAAACCCCAGGGGCTAGTGTAGAATGACCTTAAGGCGGATGTGGCTTTTCCCAGTTGAGCTATATCATAATCCTCAATATAGCTGGAAGAAGAATTTTTTTTCAGTTTAGTATTTCATAATGCAAGTAGTCAGATTTAGGCCAACTCATTGTGATATCTGTTATTTTCCCGAAGGATTATTAAGGTTGTAGTGATAAAAGAGGTTTTTTTTCTTCAACTTTCCATCGGTTCATGATCGCCTAAATAAACAAGAAGAAAGAGTGATTTTACTGTGTTTACAGGTTCATTTTTTATAGGTTCTTTAACGTAGGGAAGGAAGCAGAGAATATTTATAAATGGAAGCCTGGACAGAATAAAATGTGACGAGATTTGCTCAAAATGCCAGAATAGGGCACAAATCAACTAAGCAATTGACAAATCGATTAAATATTTTTATGAATAATTAATCATGGGATGAAATATTAGTTATGATACAATTATTCTCGTTAATCATTAGTCATGGGCCATATTAAGCCTTAATCATGTGTGACAGCCATCAATTTGCTCGTTAGTCGTCAATCATTGATAGTCTTTTGTAATGATTGACTTGACTAACATGTAATAACTTTCGGTACTAATCTAATACCAACTTTTTTACACATATTCATTGGGGAATGGAAGTCCTTCATGAAGTAGTTCTGTTTTATCTTTTGAACAGACTGTTCAAAAGGAAAATGTTGGGCCTTGTGCTTTATGGAGAAATATGATTGATCAATCATTTATCATTAGTAGAATTTCGATTTAATTTAATCATTAGTCATTAGTTAAAAAATTAATCACAGTGTGTCCTACTCTGCAATATGCAACCTGTACGAAGAGGGGGATATTGGTCACTTCCTACTCAGGTGTCCGGAACATTGGAATTTCGGGGGGGGGGCTGAGAGCATTTAGGGGGTAAGGGATACTCACAATCTAGAACTTGGAACAGTTAAACGCCATTACACCCAACAAAATAAATAAATTGTTTTCTGAACAAATTGATCTTATTTAATTTATTTTAAAGGTTTTTATGACACATTTTTACCGATTTCCGGGGGGGGGGCTGCAGCCTCTCAGCCCCCCTTATATACGCCCATTATTATTATGCTATTTTATGCACATTAAGTGGCCTCCCTGTAAAAAGTTAAAGACTAAATACACTTTTTAAGCTATCTATCTATCTTATAGGTTCTTTAACGTAGGGTAACAAATGAGCCCATTTTAAAGACGATATCTGTCACTGTTTTCAATAACACTTTTTATTCAAACTAATTTTAGGTTTGGGTACTTATAATCGTTTGTTTCAGTTGAATTATTTTATAAATGTTTGACATTCATCCAAACTAAGATATCTTTTTAATAACAGAAACAAGCTGTTTCATATATTTTCTTAACCCTCCTAGTTGCACATTACGGCATTAAAATAGCAGAGGCTCCACCGCCCATCTTTTCTAATACGCTTTCATTATTTATTTATTTAAATAGTTTTCATTATTATTTATTTTATTATTTTTTTATTCTTGACTTTGTATCAGTCAGCGGCAGCCTTAAATTTTTTTTGTTGTTAATTTTAATATTTTGTTTTTTTATTTTTTTTAAAAAAGTTATAAAGTTATTTCTTTTTAAAAACAAAATCAAGGCAAATATCTCGGCGTTGGGGTAATATCTACGGAACATGATCTCTATGTTCACATTAATAGCTAAAACAAATAAAGACCTTCATAGTGACCCGAACTATGCAAAGGGACCGGGCAGCAGAGGGAAATCCCTATTCTATAGGCTTAAACTGCATTTTTAATGAACTCTAGCGGATTTAACAGTGACCAGAGCTTACAAAACATACCGCGAGATTTCGCAAAAAGCTGTCACAGTGGTGGCTTTCAGTCCTCAAACGAAGAAATTGTCTTGTCACGCATGGCGGCCCATTATCACCTATAACGGTCTATCAGGTAAAACCTTTTGTGGAATTTGTGGAAACGACAAAACCTTTCCTTGGAAAACGCACATCATTCATGGCAAACTTATCGTTCAAATGCAAATTTTATATTCCTTGATGTCTTGTTAATTTTTGAAAACTTCAGTAATATTCTGTAAGTTATTTTCTATGTATCCAAGAGCGCCTTTTGTCCTATTCAGCCGAAGGACCTGTTTGAAGGGGATTTTTCAAGGTAGAGCTTTTCCTTTTGGTATTCAGCCAGTAATGAAAGGATCGTTTCGTCAGAATGAAGACTAACGTCCAAGCGGGTTAGCTTTGAACTCAAACACAATAAGCTCTCGTGTTTTTCTTAAAAACTGTTAGGAACAAGATTTAACCGTTGAAACCTCGCCTTTTACCTTTGGAAGACTCGCTGCATTTCATTATAAAAAGTCTGATTCCCTGGAACTGAGTCATTACGGCGCACAGTGGTGTCAAACGCCCGATTTTAGGAATAAACCTGTAGGAATCTTTTTGATTTTGGTTTCATTTTTGAAGTATTGTTTTTTTGCGGTGAGTTGAATGAGACCACTGCCAATTCGATAGAATAATTATTTTCGATGATAAACGGGGTTTATATTAAGAAAACCCTCAAAAACAGCTAGTATTCAATTTAAAAAAGTCATATTATACTCAATAGGTGGAGAGGATTTATAATACAAAATGTATTTTGAATAAATTGATAACCAATGTTATACTGTTAACTGTTCTCGACGTATTCCTCATGCATAACATTCGGACGTATAAGGAATAATTTTAACAGTTTCATACGCAGTAGTAGATAGATCTCACTGTTAATGTTTGGTTACTTGCTAGCACAAAATGTTTTACTAATCTCTCTAGAATATAATAATGTTTGAGTAGATTTTCGTAAAATAATCGCATCGGTAATTGACACGTACATTTTATTAGGCTGTGCATACATACGGCCGAGTGCGGCGATGAAACTTATAGGACAGGAACTATGCGGAGAGGATTGCTAAGTACCGCTTTTTTTTTCTACATCAAATAAACTAAGGATAATTGACTTTTATTACAGATATCTTCACAAATTAAATTCAACAAATTCATGGAACATATTGACAAAAAAGAAAATTCGTTTAAAAGCTACGTATACACATGTAACTTCCTGGGTAGTACCAATTTTTCAGGAATAATATAAGTGGTATAAAATATTGTTTTACTTTTCACAAGGTGTTTTGTGATCAGAACTATTCATAAAATTGAAAAACGATATTAGAGCCGTATTTTAGAACTAACTAGCCGTTACCCGGCGTGCCATGCTACGCCTACTTTCTGCGTATAGAAAAGCCTAAATAAATTAGACACCAAATAAGTATTAATAAAATCTAATAACACGAATCTGTAACTGTTATGAACCCGTGGCCTCCCAACTGTGAGTCCTAGACGAGATTGACCTAACCTATAACACCCCCCGTATCAAGACATATATGTATACCAAGTTTCGTAAAAATTGGTCTAACGGTGTGGATTTGTATAAGGGACAAACATACAGACAGACAGCTGGTAGATTTTTTTGACCTAGCCTACGGCACTCCCCAGATTAAGATCTACCTGTGTACCGAGCTTAGTCAAAATCGGACGAACGGTGTGGATTTGTATAAGGGACAAACATACAGACAGACAGCTATAAGACGTTTTTGACTTAGCCTACGACACTCCCCAGATTAAGATCTACATGTGTACCGAGTTTAGTCAATATCGGACGAACGGTGTGGATTTGCATAAGGGACAAACATACAGACAGACAGCTGGTAGATTTTTTTGACCTAGCCTAGGAGATTTCTCGTATCAAGACCTACCATTATTCCAAGTTTGGTCAAAATCGGTCAAACGGTGTAGATTTGTATAAGGAACAAACAAACAGACAAACAGAAAAACAGACAGACACGTGATCTTTATATATATAGATAGATTAGATATAAAGAAATATTAGTTTAAAGGTGATTGAACAACTTTGGCTTTGAGGGTATCACCATTCGGCGCATCTCCGTACATCATGAAAGTAATTATATTAAAAGAAATTGACTTACCACCGAATTTTGATAAATTATTATTCCGATTGGATAAATTTATATGGGAAGGTAGGATTTGTAGTAGGAAATAAAACTTGATTAAAGTCCGATTTGGTGAGTATAGACCCCTTATGAACCCTTCACGGAGATGTTGTTGGCCATATTTCCTTTTTGATTTTTTCTCTATAACCTCTTAGTATTATTGGCATTTATATTTTTTTTTTTGTGGTTTTCCTTTTAATGTGATATTGTCATTGTCGATTTTACGGTAGCCACAGAACCAATATTAGTATTGATAAACGTCAAGTAGGACAAATGTAATCTGTGACCAAAACCTTTCAGACAAAAGTCACATGTAAGATTGAAAATTCACGTCTCTTCGTGAAAAAGTCCGTCACGCAGGAGCTGCATAACTAAGCACTTTCCTCAGAATTTGGGTAGTGTAGACTGCTTTCCAGAACAATTTGCTTAAAATATCCTACATAAATAAAATAAAAACATGAATAGTTCTCTTTTAAATTTGTAATGAGTAACTGATCAATTATTAATTTGCTTCCAGAGTTATGTTTACACATGGTACCTATTACACTACGTAGTAAATACAAAAAACCTCATATTATCGTATTTTGATCTAACGCAGGAACAGGATACAGTCACTCTAGTGGTAGAAAGCGCTCCTTGCGGCGGCATTGTGAACCTACGTCTGGCGGGCTTTTCCATTGAAATATATTACAAATTAAACCCCCGCTTTCCGATTGACCGATTCAGCTCATTTTTACAACACTTCTTTCTCA
Source organism: Gonocerus acuteangulatus (assembly GCA_946811695.1). Taxonomy (NCBI): domain Eukaryota; kingdom Metazoa; phylum Arthropoda; class Insecta; order Hemiptera; family Coreidae; genus Gonocerus; species Gonocerus acuteangulatus. Next base: position 6,825,260 of record OX328132.1, on the reverse strand, counting down.
TGAGTTACCCACGACGTATACCGCGTTTCGTTACAATACAGCAGAAATTACGACCGATATGAGTATATTAGGAATTTTGGTCCGGAGTAAACCCCCTCTTCTAATGAACCGATTTAGTTTATTTTTACAACACATATTTACCTGTAGATTACCACTACGAATACCGAGTTTCGTCGAAATATACCAAAAATCACGGCTGGTAGTGGCGAATTGGTATTGTGGGTCCGGAGTAAACCCCCCCCCCTTCTAATGAACCGATTTAGTTCATTTTTATATCTCACTTTTCTCTCTATATTACCACTACGAATACCAAGTTTCGTTGAAATATAACAAATATTACGGCAGACATAGTCAAAAGTGTTTTGGGTTCGGGGTAAACCCCCCCTTCCGGTGGACCGACTTTGGTGGTTAACGAACTCGTTCAATCGTTTGCTAATTGAATGCTATATACCAAGTTTCGTGACGAAAAAACAAAAACTCTGGCCGCTATCGTGTTAACAGACATATATATATATATATATATATATATATATATATATATATATATATATATATATATATAGATGTATATAAATTTTAACGGGGGTCATTTTCGGTGTCTACTAGGTAGGATCGATAAAGATTTGAAGAAATTTTTCAAAAATTCCGTCATGAGTCCAACCTCAATAGCTACTTTCCTTCGGAGGAAAGTGCTAAAAAAACGTTTTACTTTTTTGCTAACCTTAGAAATAATATAAATCGTTCGGGCATTCTAAACCCCAACGAAGCGTGCATAAAATTGATAATAGATAAAAAAATCGTTCAGTTAGCTGTCAAATTTTCTGGTCGAATGAATACCAATTAATCTAATATATGATTTACAAGAGTAGATTAAACAAATACAACGATCTTAAACAAGATTGAAACTGATTCACTAATGATCGAAAATTGAGACAAACTGAAGTTTTCCGCCCCCCCCCCCTAATCGTCAATCTTAAGAAAAGTTTAGTGAAAAGAAGCCTGAAAGGTGCCTTTCACTTCTTGATTACAATGACCCACATTGACTTCCTTTCTATCGGCGTTTAACGCCAAACATTAGTCTATAATAGCGGTGTTTTCTCAATATAAAATTAGGTCTATTGAAATTAAAACTAATTAGCTCCGTAGGAAGAGAATGGGCCCAGAATGTGATTAATGTAGACTTTCTTATCGCCTCTATTCAAAATAATTTATGAAACATGGAACTAGGAGGTGCCGCAATTAACTTGAGGGAATTTAAGCCTTTAATTTCGCGGCCTAATACTGGAGGGTTCCAGCTAGGCCTTGGAGGGCCTGGGTCACACCCATTAGCATTATGCCAAGCTTTATGTAAAAGTTATGTTTTTTCCGTTCTTGTGAACTGCTAATTTTCCCTTAAAATTATTTCACGTACCCTTAAAGAACCCTTTATTTTATTTACTTACCCTTTATTTTCCTAATATTATTGATTGCTGATGCTGGCGAATAGCATACTTTTACTTTATCTACTGAGGATCTTTTTATTATATATTTTTTCTGCCAAAGTAACCCTGTCGTAGAGCTGTTTATTTTATAAAGCGAGTCCCATATTTTTTAATACACTGGACGGATATCTTTACATAATTAAATCTATATATATAAAAATCACGAGTCTGTCTGTTTATTTATTTGTATGTTTGTTCCTTATACAAATCTACACCGTTTGACCGATATTGACCAAACTTGGCACACAGGTAGGTCTTGATACGAGAAATCTCATAGGCTAGGTCAAAATAGTCAAATTTCAAAATTTGGTCAAAAGGTCAAAAGTTTTGTTCAAGAAAAATTGGCTACACTGAACCGTTCAGATTGTGACGGCCATTTTGAATCGACTACTACTGGCCTCTGTCGGCTGTTAGATGAAGTGCTGTTGTGCTGGCCTCTGCCGGTATCATTATGAACTAAAACAAATTCACATCGTTTGACCGATTTTCGTAACTGGGTATAGAGAACTAACTAGGTATCAAGTAGATCTTGATGCGGGGAGAGTCATAGACAGAAAGTAGGTGTAGCATGGCACACTGGGTAACAGCTAATAGAATATAAATTACTAAACACAATCTTGATTAGTTCCTCCCTGTGATCTTAGAACAAATTTTTTTCCGACTCAGGCCAGCTTCCTCTTTGTAAAATTATGTTTTTAATTAGGTTTAATTTTCGTCCGTCGTAAGTCTTACAATCTTAGAGTATCACTAGCATATATAGAAAATCTCGGAGGGTTGGGCTGAGAGCACCTAGGCTAGGGTGGCCCTTATATGGGCGAACAATTTTTTTTTGTTGATATCGAAACGCATACCCTTTAATTCTTTTTAAACTATTTAGACTTACTTATATAACAAATTTTATTTTTCTACGTCAACAGTAACCCGTGCCGACTTGGCTCTGAAAATTTTGAACTAGCTGTTTTTAACCCGTTCCATTATTTAGCTAAATAAAATTAAATATTTCTATTTTATAAAAATAATAATAAAAAAGAAAGTTCCTAAATACATAATTATTTATTAAAATAACGTAAAATTACAGATCAGCATTTCCTTTTAAAAGTCCTTTTTTTACAGTCCGGATACAGATTTCTGTGCTCTTGCACGGAGCCTAGAAAATATTGTTTTGCTCTTCCTTTGCATTGATCAAGCCATGAATGTTTTGCACAACTTCACACCTCTTTCACCTGAATCGTTAACTGCTCATCCTTTTTGCCTCTTAATAGGCAACATCTTCTTCCCACGTAGAAATGGGGTTCTGAAGGAAATTCTCATCTTCTTCCCACGTAGAAATGGGGTTCTGAAGGAAATTCTCATCTTCTTCCCACGTAGAAACGGGGTTCTGAAGGAAATTCTCATCTTCTTCCCACGTAGAAATGGGGTTCTGAAGGAAATTCTCATCTTCTTCCCACGTAGAAATGGGGTTCTGAAGGAAATTCACATCTTCTTCCCACGTAGAAATGGGGTTCTGAAGGAAATTCTCATCTTCTTCTTCCCACGTAGAAATGGGGTTCTGAAGGAAATTCTCATCTTCTTCCCACGTAGAAATGGGGTTCTGAAGGAAATTCTCATCTTCTTCCCACGTAGAAATGGGGTTCTGAAGGAAATTCTCATCTTCTTCCCACGTAGAAATGGGGTTCTGAAGGAAATTCTCATCAATTTTTAATCGAGGAAATAGTTTTGTGATATTTCCAGACACAAAAGCACTTAATGATTTTCCTGCGGTGATAAAGAAGGTAATATTATTATTAAGCCTGTGAAAACCGTCTAAGAAATAAAACCATGTACCGTATTCCCATTTACCATACAATTATTGAGACAAATCTTCCTTCGATGGAATGTATCCGTTCCCAGAATCATACAAACTATCTTTTTCTTTAAGTTCACTACAATCTTCTTGGTTTGTTCATCAACTTCATCTCCAAAGAGGGATAAGAAGGCAATTTCTTCTGACAAATACCAAAGATGTTGACAAAATTTGCTCAGGGCGGCTTTGGATATCTCTTTGTCAACAGTTTCATATTTCTTAGGCCATTTTAGAAAGCAGAAATCTTGATTTGGTGCCTTCACCGCCATAATAAATCCAAGCCACGGTTTTACATATACAACCACAACGAATAAACTAACGCCCCGAAGGGCTCGCTTATCGATGGTGTTCATTTTGAACTGGGATAAGAACCAACATATTTTCAAAGCGGAAATAGCTCTAGCCATCTACCTTGCTTGATTAATTGCTCCAGGAGGTCTGATTTTAATTTTTTTCTCTTTATCTCCTCCTAAGAAAATAATAGATAGTTCCCGATAATTCTTCTATTGTTGTATTACTAAAATGTTGACCCTGTCTAATTTTTGTACAAAAAGTACATAAGCTCCTTTCAATCGTCCGGTATTAGGAACAGTGGTATTACAGCACATTATTTGTACTTTTGTCATCGAGGTTCCATTCATAAAGTGCGTTAACTACAGCATTTGCTTCATCTTGACCGGAAGAGCTCTCCAGTTTGGGTACAGCCAAAAGTTGTCCTTTTTCTCCAAATGAAATAACAATTGGCAGGCGTTCTTCTTTGCAACTTCTCACGTCGAGTACAGGTAATAATTTTCCATTCCAGCGAAAGGTCACCGTTTCGGGCATATTGAATGAATGAAAAGTTTTATTCTTATTCCGGGACAGAAGTCCCGTAGGAATAATTTTGAAATTACAAAATAATTTTGAATTTTACGTATAAACTTGAAAACTTATAAGTGCTATCAGTATCAATATATAGTGTACAGCTTCAATATAGACTAGGTGTTGGGTAAAACTTGGAGGGATAGAAGGTGGTGGAAGAGTCGGGATTTAAAGGTTTCTAGGTTGGTAGAATGGCGGACAAACGAAGGCAAGGAATTCCATAGCGAGGTGGCACGGGTGACGAATGATTTTTCGAATATTGCTGTTCGGTGGGAAGGAATATAAAGATCGGAAGGACGAGATCGGGTGTTACGGGAGTGAACCGAGGATTTAAATTTAAGAAGTTGAAAAATATAAGAAGGTCTACGGGATTGAATTACTTGGTAAAGGACTGAGTTGAGGAAGTACTGACGACGATAAAGAGGGAATAGCCAATTTAGCTCCTGGTAGAAATGTGATATGTGGGAGTCTCTGGGGATCCCGAGGATAAAACGAATGAAACAGTTCATGAGGCGTTTGAGTTTTGCCTCGAGATCGCCAGAAAGTCCACCGGATATTATTCTGAAAATCTGATTTTATAGATTCCGCTCTATATTTCCAACTCTGTGTGCGAATGCGTTGAATAGACGATTTTTTTATTGGTAAATCATCACAGCTAAGATCTAGTGCTTCTACTACAGCCTGAAGTATACAGGCAAAATCCCTTATGCCTAATTCAACATCTAACTAAAGCTGCAACTAACTTATGCCTGATAGAACTAATCCTTTGAGATGTCGAGGGCAACGGTTCCTCAACGCTTTCATCAGAGCTAGTATGTTGATCGTGATGTTCTTGCGTTTGTATAAAATTTTGTGCGGTAAAAGATGATTAAAAACTTTCGGAGCACATTTGCTCATGTATTTTTCTCTCCCATCTCTTTTAATTTTCTCAGTCTCTCTCTTTCTTCTTGTTAGTCTAACTTTTTATCTACACTTCCTAACCATCCTGGACGCCAAAGTTCTCTTTGCTTTTCTAAAATGATTTGATCTTCCTCTATTTTCATCCATTCCAAAGATTAGCGTGTGGTTTATCGATTCAATTGTATAAATTATTTTGAAAGCCCTCCATGTGTTTTTTTGGATTTTTTTCGCAACTCTCTCCAAGCTCTCCATGTACAAAAAAAAAACAACGTAAAAGAAGGGAAAGAGAGAACGGTGAAAGTTTGCCGAAATAATGGATTTAACTTTAAGCGGGGTTAAAAGATTAATCCTGTTCTTACTCTGTGCTAAAAGTCCATTTGATCTGACACCAGCCAAAAATGGTGTTGGAAACTTATTTATTAACAACTAGGAATCGCTAGTTGTGTGATAAATGCATACACGAAGCAAGACGAGCGACAAAGCAAAGGCAATAAACCCCTGGTGTTTACAAAATGTCTGATAGGCACGAGGGAAATTTTGATGTTGTATGTTGGCAGAATTTAGCATCTAGAAGGGCTACCATCATACTTCACTGAAATTTTCCTCGAATCTGTCAGACACTTTATACACACCAAGAGTTAAGATAAACTCGTACTTACATGAAGCCGATGACTCCATAGGGGTTTACTGTGCATGTCGCTCACATGCCAGGAACTTCAACTCATCGGATAAAGGTTCACGTACCTAAAAACGCCAACATTTATTAAGCTACACAGTTCCACTAGCAAGGGACCACAATGAGTTGTATTGTGGAATAGAAAACAGCAAAGATAAAGATTTAGTCGAAGAAGAGTCTGAAAAAGGGGAAAAATAAAGTTCCAAGAAGAGTGTTAGTGTGTTGTGATAAGAAGCCAGGAAAGGCGGTATTATTGGTGACCTTGTGTAGGTTATGATACAGAGCGCTATTAGATGTACTGTTACATAGGTTAGTGTGTTCTGATAAGAAGCCAGGAAAGGCGGTCTTATCGGTGACCTTGTGTAGGTTATGATAGAGAGCGCTATTAGATGTACTGTTACATAGGTTAGTGTGTTGTGATAAGAAGCCAGGAAAGGCGGTATTATTGGTGACCTTGTGTAGGTTATGATAGAGAGCGCTATTAGATGTACTGTTACATAGGTTAGTGTGTTGCGATAAGAAGCCAGGAAAGGCGGTATTATTGGTGACCTTGTGTAGGTTATGATAGAGAGCGCTATTAGATGTACTGTTACATAGGTTAGTGTGTTGTGATAAGAAGCCAGGAAAGGCGGTATTATTGGTGACCTTGTGTAGGTTATGATAGAGAGCGCTATTAGATGTACTGTTACATAGGTTAGTGTGTTGTGATAAGAAGCCAGGAAAGGCGGTATTATTGGTGACCTTGTGTAGGTTATGATAGAGAGCGCTATTAGATGTACTGTTACATAGGTTAGTGTGTTGCGATAAGAAGCCAGGAAAGGCGGTATTATTGGTGACCTTGTGTAGGTTATGATAGAGAGCGCTATTAGATGTACTGTTACATAGGTTAGTGTGTTGTGATAAGAAGCCAGGAAAGGCGGTATTATTGGTGACCTTGTGTAGGTTATGATAGAGAGCGCTATTAGATGTACTGTTACATAGGTTAGTGTGTTGCGATAAGAAGCCAGGAAAGGCGGTATTATCGGTGACCTTGTGTAGGTTATGATAGAGAGCGCTATTAGATGTACTGTTACACAGGTTAGTGTGTTGTGATAAGATGTCACGAAAGGCGGTATTATCGGTGACCTTGTGTAGGTTATGATAGAGAGCGCTATTAGATGTACTGTTACATAGGTTAGTGTGTTGTGATAAGAAGCCAGGAATGGCGGTATTATTGGTGACCTTGTGTAGGTTATGATAGAGAGCGCTATTAGATGTACTGTTACATAGGTTAGTGTGTTGTGATAAGAAGCCAGGAAAGGCGGTATTATTGGTGACCTTGTGTAGGTTATGATAGAGAGCGCTATTAGATGTACTGTTACATAGGTTAGTGTGTTGTGATAAGAAGCCAGGAAAGGCGGTATTATTGGTGACCTTGTGTAGGTTATGATAGAGAGCGCTATTAGATGTACTGTTACATAGGTTAGTGTGTTGTGATAAGAAGCCAGGAAAGGCGGTATTATCGGTGACCTTGTGTAGGTTATGATAGAGAGCGCTATTAGGTGTACTGTTACATAGGTTAGTGTGTTGTGATAAGAAGCCAGGAAAGGCGGTATTATTGGTGACCTTGTGTAGGTTATGATAGAGAGCGCTATTAGATGTACTGTTACATAGGTTGGTGGGATGGGTATCTATGATCGATTGGGTGATGAACCCTTTTCTCTTTTCCAATCCCATTAGCTCATCAATGAAGACCCATTGTCGAACCAATAATCCATTTATTTATTATGTCCTCCTGGTACGCCTAGCGGTGGTATAATAAAAACAATAGGCTTGAGGCTCTCCCCGTGGTCTAGTGGCTAACGTCAAGGATACTCATCCGGGTTCGAGTTCCAACTGCTACTGGTCGAGTTATTTCATCTATGGGCCCCCAGAAAGAATTCCCGGCTCTACCAGGGATGTTTAGGAAGGGGGGCAGCCTATGGATAGCCCGCGCTATTGGCCTAGGTGCAGATGTGCTGTCTCTGTGCGATTGACTACATAAAAGCATTTGATTCAGTTCCTCACCACGTCTCACAAAGACAATTAGAGAAAGGTGCAATTACAATGTATTGTGACCTGGCGATCCTAACCGACAGAACAATCCATCACAATATATCAGACAATGGCAAGAGAAATAAGGCAACTGATATTATTGATATCGCAGCCCCCAATGATGAGAATATTTGGAAATTGTGGGCCAAATTTCTTTTTAATATCACACAGTAGAATTAATATCAGGAAACTTGGGAGTCCCCTACTGTACTTAATAATAATAGATATTGGATACAATAGGAGCGCTGTATATTATGGTCGTAGGTTTGTGCCCGAGGTACAAACAATAACATGGCCTCGTTGAAATCAGGAAAGCTATTCACTGAAACAGTAGGCTAGATAATAGCTGTTCATGAGCAAAATATAGGAACAAGCATGATGGCATACCGTCCACCCACGTACGTCTACGATAATTAAATTACTAGAATAATAACATACATACTTCCATACACACTATTCAATACTAATTATAAACATAAATTTAACAAATAATAGATTATGTATTTACAATTTTCTCGGTTATTCTTATTAGAACATAAACTAACACTAAATTTTACTAGTTTTTGTTTTAAAGTTTAAAAACGACACTAAAACATACATAAAGAAACATCTCGTAATTAATTTTTATACTGAATAGAACAGAATTTATCTAAATATAGTTTGACAAAAAAATGTTTGGTGTAATATATGCCACATTCAATAATACCTGTAATACATAAAACAATAAATAATAAATGATAACGCTGTACTAATTAATGCAATATATGGCTGCATTGTTTAGATTTTTATGGTATTTTTTTTTTTTTTTTTTTTTTTTTTTTTTTTTTACGGCGCTTCGACTAGCCTTTTATGGTAAGTATCTTTAAAGTTATAATTGCCTTAAGTTTTAGTGTCGCCGGTTAACTGGCATAATATATGAGTCTTGTTTGTGCATTTTGTATGAATGTTTTTCTGTTTTTTTCTCTCACTTATTATTCATTTTATAATTTTTAATTTATATTTTTACTTTTATTTTATTTCAGTTTTAGTTTTTTTTTAAATTTTACTTACTTTTTATGTGTGTATTTATCCTTCATATATTTTTATATGAATCACTATTTTTTTAATGAAAGATTATTATTTTATCCATTATTTTTTCGTTGTTATCTATCGCGATACTGATACTTGCAAGGATTTTCTATTCATCAAATTCCTTCTTGCAATGTCAGCACATTTGTTGCACTTTGGTTGGTCTCCTTCTGACGCACCTAAATGGGTTAATGATATGGGGGGGGGATAAAATCCTCAGTAGAATTTTGGGACTCATCATCGAGGACTAGCAAGAGAAAGGAGGTAGTCATAGCCCGAATGAGAATCGGGGAAAACTTGGATTCCTGATGTCGAAAGGAGACCCACTAGTACAAAAGGAAAAACACATTCGGCACAACTACTTAGAATTTATTCTTCTTCTTTGTAATTTAGAGTAATTGCTTATTTACTTACAGAAGGGCAGTAAAGTTCGTGAATAACCAAGGCCTCAGCCAACAGTGCATTTCAGGCAGCTCTGTCTGTTGAAAAACGCCTCCACTGTCGTATTCCCATTTCCTTTAAATAAATCCTTTTCAACGTCGTCCAGCCAGCGCAATCGAAGCTTTCCCCGCCTTCTTCGGCCACCATAAAGGAGTTTCATGGCATTCTCTCCACGTGTCCAGACCACTTAAGCCTCAGACGTTTTATGAAAGAAATTATGTCTCGCTTTCCATATAATTGTTTAAGCTCCTGACAGCTTTATATTCTCCAAAAGTCACCACACTTTACCGGGCCATATTTCCTTCGGAGTAACTACCTTTTCCAGAATTGTAGGATACTTGTGCTTTCTTTAGTGAGTACCCATGCTCTATGTATGACTACTGGGCATAGGACTATATACGCCCAGTAGTCACATATTACTTTTGAAACTCAAAATTCTTTACATCCTAAACAGACATCTATTTCCAGGAGCGATTCGGGCTTTAACTACATTGCAGCCAGCTGAATTTATGCTGCCCAAGTACTTGAACTGCCTGATGCTTTTGAACGCAACACCTCCAAACTCTACTCTTTTTCGTCGTGCTGAGTTGCCCCTGTTGTGCTCATGTACTCAGTCTTGTTTTCATCGATTTCAAGTCCAAATTTCTTCGTAGCACTAGGACATCATTCCAGGGCGCCTGCTAACGCTGGTACTGTCCTCGCTGAATTGACTACATAAGCAGCATAAACCAGGTACTTTGTCAATATATTAAAAATTGTGCCTCCGGGGTTCGTCCTTATTTTACGTTATGGCTAACTCGTGGGCCAGATTAAATAAAACTACTGAAAGGAGATCCCCTTGGCAAAGTTCCTTGAATATTAAAAAGTTTTAGAGTTAGTTGTTTGAAAAAGATTATTATAAACTCTTTAGGTACCGCACATCAAAACGTAACATGACTTCCCTAGTCTTCATATTACAGAGAGAGCATTCAAATTGGTTTCGTTTGTTTACAGGGCGGAAATAATTTTTTTTGCTGCCGAAATTGACTTTAAACTTCTTACCTGTGATTAAAACTTATGAGTATCGACTCATTTGAGTTCTAAACAATAATAATCTTCTCGAGTGGAGTCTTAGAGAGTTGAGCTCCTTTGTGCCTAAGAGAACTCTGAGCGAAGAGTTTCTTATAAAGCCGCACATAAGTTCCACCGGGAGAACAGTGGAAAGCAGTATAAGGTGTGTAAGCTGCTTATATTATGTTCAGAGAAGAATTTCCCTCTCTTCCTCCACCCTAGATTAACCTCTTTCCCATCTAGTGGCAATCTGCCAGGACTCGGTTTCCTTACACAATTCTGTGTCGTAATGGACTGCCTTACTGTAACACAGAAAGTCCGCTCAGCGAGAGCTGCATAAACTCCTATTATTATTCCTTGCCATGGCAACGAAGACAATAATTTTATTTAAATTTTAACGTCCATTATTATTTAACTAAGAATTTTGGGACAGGTTAGCTACAGATTACCACCCTTTTCTAGCGTGGTATCTTTTCAGTGTTATTTTCGAGATCTGGGGGTTCTGAAAGGTAAAAGTGTCTAGTCGGCAGTTCCGATTTCCATCATGATGTCTACCTCATAAGCGCGTTTCCTCCCTATGGGAAGAGGAAGGAAACGCGCTAAAACTTCACTCAAAACTTTATTTCTTTCCTACAAGTTCCGCATCCTTTTGGTGCCTATTCTGGGGAATATGTTCAAAATATAAACATTTGCAGCCTCGACTTGAGGAGAAGAACCTTCCACTAGTATGGTCGTTTAATTGAACAAGGAAGTGGGTTTATTTTTATTTCTTGTTTTCAAGGTATAAGCCTTTTGGGCTTAGCAAATATTTTACTTTGTAACAATATATATCCCTACATTTCCCTAATGGAAAATACATATGAGGAAAAATGTCTGCAACTGTGAGGGCACTCCAATTAAAATACATTAATTACACAGCAACCGTTCAGCGCTCTTAAATGATAGATTTTTTTCTTTAGGTATCATGATCTTAATTGGACAAGTTAAAATTGTTGATTGCTTCTTTCATTGCTTTCAATTATTGTTAGAACGACCTGATTCTGGAAACTAGCTGAGTAAATAATTGTGTTTAGCAAGCAATGTAGACGGTTGATACACATATTATACCGTGTTAATGCACGTATATTTTAGCAATGAATGTTTAATGAATTGTATAGAATAAAGGACACACATCCTTTTGTTGTGGAGTAGCTAACGCCCTGAATTCTCATGCGGGAGATGCGGGTTTGAGTTCCGCCTCAAGCAGTTCTTTCCTTCATCCATTGGCCCGCTGAAAGAATTCCCACCTCCACCATGGATGTTGAGGGAGAGAAGGAGAAACCTTCCCAAAATGTAAAAAAAAATCGTTAATAAAATTTGCTACAATGTCTCATTATAGCAATATATATATATATATATATATATATATATATATATATATATATATATATATATATATATATACATATATATACACACAAAATCAGTCCCGTAACATGCCGCAAGGAACCTGAGGGGCAGATACTGTAGAGGTATCAGATTCATGAACATACGACACACTAGGGATATAGTGTGGTCAGTACTATGCTCCGGCCACCTGATTTTCCCCTAGCTGCTTCGACAGCTAGGGTCATTAGCACCAAGGTGCCCATGAATAAATTAATTAAATGCTGGGTTGGCCAAGGGACGGTCAGGGAGGCCGAATTCCATGAACGAAGACACTACAAGAAAAAATGTTTAGTCCTTGCTCGGGATTTGAACTCCAGCATATTATTAGTCCAGTGCTCTACCACTCAGCTAAACTCGCCCATATATATGTATATATATATATATATATATATATATATATATATATATAACCACTCAAGTAAGTATTGAAAGAGCCTTTTCAACCCTTAAGTATGTTAATGGTACTTACATACCCCAGGTAAGTAAGTATCTCCCCCCACCATTAAATGATTAGAGATACAATCTAAATTTTACCAACTTACGGGATAAATTATTACAGAAATTGAATTAATTCTTCAAAATAAGTGAAATTTATTTTTGTTTATTTACTGAAATATATTTATTGATACAAAACAAAAAATAAACAATAGTAGCTTTAATTTATTCCTTTAAACTTTTTCCTATTAAGTTTTTTAATAACAATTACTTTAAAACTTTTATTTTTTGAGTTGAAAAATAACAGTTAAAAAAAACTTTTTTATACAAATTTTAAACCCAAGAAGTTATTTTATGACTTTTAATTTTTCAAAATGAAAATAAAAGTAAAAGTTTAAAAAATACTTTTTTAAAATAAAAGTTAACAATTATTTTCGACCCCTGCCTAGTACACATTATGTTTCAATGTTACATTACATTTTGGAAATCAGCAATTAATTTACTTGAATGATATTTTTCAAGCTGCAATAACTGATAAAACGTTTATATTAATAGAAAATTCTAGTTAGCAACAAACTTTCGAGAATCACTACTCTTGTCAAAATTGAAACTGCATTAGCCTTAAGGAAAATATAATGTTTATTTCATAAATACAATATAACATTTAAAAATAATGTGTACAAGCAGAGAAAATTGGGGATTTTATACCAAAAAACACAGGTTTTAATAAATAACCTTTAGAACGGATTGTGTCTGAAGCTAAAGCAGGTAAAAACACAGGTTTTAATAAATAACCTTTAGAACGGAATGTGTCTGAAGCTAAAACAGGTAAAAACACTGGTTTTAATAAATAACCTTTAGAACGGAATGTTCTGAAGCTAAAGCAGGTAAAACACTGGTTTTAATAAATAACCTTTAGAAAGGAACGTTCTGAAGCTAAAACAGGTAAAAACACTGGTTTTAATAAATAACCTTTAGAACGGAATGTTCTGAAGCTAAAGCAGGTAAAACACTGGTTTTAATAAATAACCTTTAGAACGGAATGTGTCTGAAGCTAAAGCAGGTAAAAACACTGGTTTTAATAAATAACCTTTAGAACGGAATGTTCTGAAGCTAAAGCAGGTAAAAACACTGGTTTTAATAAATAACCTTTAGAATGGAATGTTCTGAAGCTAAAGCAGGTAAAAACACTGGTTTTAATAAATAACCTTTAGAACGGAATGTTCTGAAGCTAAAGCAGGTAAAAAAATGCGATTGACAGCATTTAAATAAATGTTTTGCTTATAGTCCGGGTGCTAGGAGTCCGAAAACTGAAAATTGTGATAAGAAGGTTTCCCTTGGCAGAAATGTAGTTTGATACAATTAATTTAAGAAGGGGAGGCATCTCGAAAACTCATCTGAATTCAAAATGGCAGCCAAAATTCAAAATGGCGTTATGCAGCGAAACGTTTTTACTAACCATCGCTCAAAAGTATGCGTGGTGTCAATTTATATGTTTTTTAGACCAAAAAGTTCATTATTCGTGTTAACAATAAGCTAAGTATCTTACCTTTGGAAATGCAGCATTTTTCCATTTAAGTATCTATTTTTTAAATAATGAACTTTGTTCAAATGTTTTTTGTTTTTGTTTCTTATTTCAGGATTGAGCTAGTGAAGGTTATATATAAAATAAGGTAAAGAGGCTTCGTTTAGTATCAAAGGGTGACTTGTGTGAAGCAAAGTCAAAAAGTATTGATTGGAAAATGTGCATCCTTTGCTAAAAGAAACATAATGAAAATCTGACAATTCTGGCAATTAATAATAACGGGAGATAATTAACAATTGTTAAAAAAATGGTACAATTAATACTATAACTATAGGTATTAATAATACATTATTCTATGAAGACCGTAGCGGGATAAAAAGTATTTCTGTAAAAAAGGCTAGCTAAGTGGCACAATAACCCTCACACCCGACTAAAAAGACAGGAACTGAACAGGAGATACGGACTCTTACGACGACTACTGGGATCTTCATCAAAACTGACAATGCACAACAAACTCATTGTATACAAAACCATAATCCGACCTATTTGGAGGAACAACTAAAACTTCTAACATACAGAGAATACAGGCATTCCAATCCAAAGTCCTTCGCAAAATAGTCAATGCTCCTTTTTACGTTTCCAATACGTTCCTCAACATCCCATTCGTTCAAGAACTGGCAAAATCCCGCTTCCTAACCTTTCATTCCAAATTGTCCTTCCATCCCAATCCCAGAGCACAAACACTTTCCTCCCAAACCCACCCACAACACCCGCCTAGAAGGCTCAAGAGACATTGGCCTCGTGACCAGCTAAATGACTAGTGGAGAAAAAATATATTCCAAACTAGGAAGTACCAATATTGATTGGCTCCTTCCATAAGTGTTATTATCATTATTATTTGTTATTATTATTATTATTTTTTTTCGTCTTTACTTATTTATTATTTAGTTATTTTCATTTATTTTATTATGATTACCATTTATTCATATATTTACATTTAAATTATTTTGTTATTTCTTTTTTATTGTATTTTATTATTTTTTTTTTCTTTCTTTTTTTTTACTTTGTTGTCAGTTGTATTAATCAATTTTTGTATATCATTAATCTTATTTGTGAGCAAACTTAACCAATGTACTTAAAAATGTACAGATGTTAAATAAACGTATTATTTTTAAAAAAAGAAAAAAAAAGTGGCACAATAAGTGTATTTTAGAATGCAATTCTACAACGCCTGAAAGCGCCAGAAAATGTAAACTTTCTACAGAAAAGAATGAGGATTTCCGACAACTCATTGCCGTTCAAATCAATTAATAACTTCAAAAGATGCTTCCTTTCTTTTGATCATTTTGGAACTTATTAAGATGAGCTATTTAACGTGACTACCCTAAATGTAGACCCTAATGTGCACTAGCGAAACGGAAACCAGTACTCTGATTGCAAAATTAAGCAGTGGTGCCATGATTTCTCTGGAAGCTAAATACCATGCAAAATAACAAGATAAACGATCACAGGATAAAAGCTGTCCTGTTCAAATATATGAGGGTGTAGTTTTCGCGGTTAATTTCATGGAGAAACAATTACTCAACTATTACTCAACGAACTTTTAAGATGAGTTTCTCGAAACAAATGTACAAAAATAGATTGTCACAGATTATCGGAACAAAGGAGCAATTTATTTTGCCTACAATCCACACTTCCCCTTTACGACAAACCCCCTTCGCCAGCGATTTCCAGAGAATTTCGACCTTGCCATAAAAGTGATCCACATCATATTTTAGAAGAAATTGCTGAAAAGAGTGACAATATTCTTAACCCTCCTCAGTCTTCAAATGCGTTTAATGATTATTACATTGAGAGTTTCAACCCTGTAGAATTTATATGATTTGGGACAGATACATTACACCGAGCATGAAAGATGAAACTAGACAGAGGAGAGGTACAAGGACCAGGAGATACGGTCTACCTCATGTCAAAATACCTACAACTAGGCACGAACGTTTATGAATTTTAAGTAACCAAGAAGACCTATTTTCTCTACTTGACTAATTTGCAAATAATTACATTAAACAAATAGAGCTTATAACTATTTGAGGTTATAAAGTTGAAGGAAATGAGAGTGCTGTGAGTTCTTTGATTGGAGTGACTTGTTCTAATTATGAGGAAACAGATTAAAAGATAATACTTCATATCGAGGACATGGTAGAAAAGGATTTGGGAAATATTGTTATTCGCTGCGTAGATATAGATGTAGGATTATGAGTTTTAGCATCTGCATACTTCTTTCAGCAAACGAAAAAACCTGGAAATCTTTTGGGTTGCATTAGGAATTGGGAAGAAATATAGATTTATTCACTTTCATTCTTTAGCGGCACTCATCGAAAGACCAATTCTTTACTAGGATTCTATGCTTTCCCAGGCTCTGACAGCATTTATGGTTTCTCAGGGAACTCAAAAAAGTCATGTTGGAAGACATGGACTCTCTTTAAGGAAGCCAATACTGCATTTGCATTCATATCGAAACCGCGAACATCCATTCCTGATAATTATTTTTTTTTTTTACGGCCCATCGACGTCTACGCCATTAGCGCAGCATTCCTGATAATATTTTAAATATATTTGACAAATTTGTTGAATTGTTGTACTATTCAACAATTAAGAGCCAAAGTGTCAATGATGCAAGAACCGTTTAGGACGAAAATCGCTCTCTGGAAAATCTATCACCAATACTGCAACATCTTCTACATGGATCTACAGAATGGATCATAGAAAATAAAATACACAGAGTTCTGGAAATTGCAGATACTTATAAATAATAAGAAACATGTATGTGCAAAATCTGCAAAAATAAGTGTTGCAGTAGAAAAGGAAGTGGAGTATAGTATACTCCACTTCCTTATGCAAAACAAGTGTGACAAATTATAGTATACTCCACCACCATTATAGTATACTCCACCAATTATAGTATACCATTATAGTATGGAGTATAACATTATAGTATACTCCACTTCCTTATGCAAAACGAGTGTGACAAATTATAGTATACTCCACCACCATTATAGTATACTCCACCAATTATAGTATACCATTATAGTATGGAGTATAACATTATAGTATACTCCACCACCATTATAGTATACTCCACCAAATTATAGTATACTCCACTTCCTTATGCAAAACGAGTGTGACAAATTATAGTATACTCCACCAATTATAGTATACCATTATAGTATGGAGTATACCATTATAGTATACTCCACCACCATTATAGTATACTCCACTTCCTTATGCAAAACAAGTGTGAAAAATTATAGTATACTCCACCACCATTATAGTATACTCCACCAATTATAGTATACCATTATAGTATGGAGTATACCATTATAGTATACTCCTCCACCATTATAGTATACTCCACCAAATTATAGTATACCATTATAGTATGGAGTATACCATTATAGTATACTCCTCCACCATTATAGTATACTCCACCAAATTATAGTATACTCCACTTCCTTATGCAAAACGAGTGTGACAAATTATATTAAATAATTTTTGGTTAATTTAATTTTTAAGGTGTGTCAAGCTCTAAGATCATTAACGCAAAGACTTTATAAAGCATGTTCATTTAAATGCAAGAGAAAATTATAGTAACATTTAGTACAAAAAGGAATTAATAAAATTAGAGTTTTGGTAATCTTCTTTAATTTTATTTGAAAAATGTGACTTTTTTTACTTGACAATAAGACATCTTTGTTAGTGTTATCCATATTTCTTTATTATAAATACGTAAACCTGTTGGCCTAAAAAACATATAAATTGATACGAAACTCACAAAGTATAACATTATTATGAATTACCGCCGCCATCTTGAAGTACAACGACTTTTCGAGATGCCTCCCCTTCTTAAATTGATTGTATTATCATATACTACATATCTGCCAAAAGAAACCTTCTTATCAGAATTTGCAGTATTTCGATGCAATTTGCCTTGTAGCACCCGGGCTATAAGTTTCACCCCCTGAAATAATATTTTTGCGATACAACCTGAACATATGTGCGTGATCATGGTGAGCAAAGGATTTGTCGACTAAGACCAAATGGGTTAGCGCCCTACGCGTCGTCACAAAAAAGGACGGGACAGTTACCCCATGTGGAGACTTTAGACAGTGGATTGCTTCAATCAGATAGATATGGTGTTACAAATATTATTGATTTTCGAAACAATCTGCACGAAAAAAAGATATTTTCGCACCTAGATTTTGTCAAGGTTTATTACCTCATCATTCTATATGAATTTCAGAGATGTGTGTCGGCTTGCGTTAAGCGGCTCAAACCTTCCAGGTGTTTATAGATGGTATTTTCAGGGATACCATTGTTCTCATCTATTGTTTCGTTCTCCAGATAAAGTTACCAATTTATTTTTCACCATTTTCTGAAAATAATACCAAATGTTTCCAACGTCATCATATTTTCTGATTATGTTTTCCTTTGTTATTTTTTTTTTTTTTTATACATTTTTAATGGATCACGGAGAAAAATAGAAATTCTACAGCAGAGGAAGTTAATCTCGCTTCTGTATATAAGCCTTGTATACCTCTATCAATACATCTAAAGTTATATATTTTTGTTATTTACTTTTCAGTTTTGACCGATGAGAGACTGAGCAGCATCCTTTACCTTTTTTTCCCCGTGGAAACTGAGATGAGACTTCCTCCCTTTATTTCTGGGGGTAAATAGTAGTATTTCGCTCTTTCTCTCTCTTTCTCAGTTTTTCTCTCGTCCCTAACTTTCTATACGCACTGTCTTTTTACGTTCCAGATGGATATATTTCTTCATCTCCCGTTTTCGGTCTTCCTACTCCCTCTCTCTCTCTCTCTCTTTCTCTCTGTATCTATCTAGCTCTCTCTTTTCATTCACTCTTCACTGTCTGTCTATTTAATCTCTCTTTCTACGTCCCAGATTGATATATTTCTCGATCTCACCTCCACCTCTTCGGTCTTCCTCCGCTGGCTTCCGAGTCGCTTTCTACATCCCCCGACGATATTTGTCTCCATCTCATCTCCCCTTCTTCTGTCTTATCACTCGCTCTTTTTCTCTCTCTCGCTCTCTCTGTCACTTCTACATCCCAGATGGCAATATTTCTCGATCTCACATCCACCTCTTCGGTCTTCCTCCGCTCGCTTCCAAGTCGCTCTCTACATCCCCCGACGATATCCATTGGTTTGCGATTTAGTGTTTATCTTGTCTGGTAAGGTCTTGGTAAAAAATGTCTAAGGGTTGGATTGATAAGTCTTCCAGAAAGGTTTAAAGCGTTAGATTCTATTCCAAGCAATACTATCACTTAATATGGAAGATTTAATAGATTTTATTGAAGATCGTAAATCAGCTGATGATATTAATTCTGATATAATGATGATAGAATCTGAAATATCTTCTAGACATACTATTATAGATGAGGTTAAGGGCTCAACTCTTTACCTTCTACTATTATAGATGAGGTTAAGGGTTCTACTCTTTACCTTCTACTATTATAGATGAGGTTAAGGGCTCTACTCTTTACCTTCTACTATTATAGATGAGGTGTAGAGGGGGGGGGGTGTAGGAACCTCAATCTCAATATTTCTTATTCAAAGCAAGGAAGGGTATAAATAATTTGATTATTTATAATTTGATTTGGTCTCTAGACTTCTAGATTCTTTGCAAGTGGTTTTTGTGAATATTTTCTGGGGAAAGCTAAAACGTAATTTTCAACCTAGAGTAATACATTTTATTAAATCATTAGAGACTTCAAAAGAAGCCAATATTAGTGAAATTAACTGGTAATTTAATAAAAATAAAAGTCCCGGGGTCTGCATAGCTCTCAAAAGGGAATAATATTAGTACTATGTCTAGAGGCTATAATAAAGATATAAGGGAAAATAGAAAATTGTATATCCCTACCGCATAAAGGCCGAATTTAAGAATATTCAAGCAAAATAAATATTTAATAAATTAGAAGAGTATTTGTCAACTAAATTATATTAGTTAAAAATTGTATTTCACTTATCGGATTTTTTAATCGAAATCTGCCGTATGGAATGGAAAAACTGCAAAAAATGCGGGAAAGTAATCGTTTCGAAGCAAACAATACTCTATCTGAGAGCTCATTGCTCTGTTGGGGCCAATAAAAAGAGCGAACCCTTTTATACGATTAACTGGTTACCCCTCCAAGTAACAAAACAGCCCCGCCTCAGTTCAACTTTTTCCCTTGCAATGAATAAGTTATTTATTTTTTTTTTTCCCCATTCTGTAGGTTGCCACCTTTCTTAAACATCCAAGGTGCAGCAGGGAATTTCTTCAACGGACCCTGAATTGAGAAAAATTAACCTTCTGCAGACGGGACTCGTACCCGCATCTCCTACATGAGAACCCAAGGCGTTAGCCACAGGACCACGGGGAGACCCTAAGTCCATCTTATAGAAGAATTAAGCATTTTCTCTACGTGGCTAAAGTAAAAAGTCACACGCTTTATGAAAACCGGATAAAAAAATATTGCTGCATTAGGAACATCGTTATTTGTTTAGTTATAATGTCGTTCTTTTTTATAAATAAATCAGAACTTTAGATAATTAGTGGATTTTATGTAAGAATATATTTGAAGAAAATAGAGGGAAAAAATGAAGTACATGTTTAAGAAATGTATTACTGTCCCACACCAATTTTTTCAGGATCCCATTATTTTGAGCTAACTTTTACATTTAAAAATGTTTGAAAATACTTTAAATGAAATTAAATTATCCTACGATGGCAAATTTAACAGAAGGATAAGAACAATAAATTAGGGTCAAAATAAAATTTTGTTCTTGTCTTTCATTTATTATTCATATATATATATATATATATATATATGTGTGTGTGTGTGTGTGTGTGTGTATCTGTTAACTTCGCCATCCTAGGATAATTCAACTTCATTTAAAATAATTAAAAAAAAAAGTTTTAAATATATTTTATTTTTATTTAAATATATAAGTTAGTTTAAAATAATGGCATCCTGAAAAAATTGCTGTGGGACAGCGATACATTTTATAGACATATAATTTTCATGTTTTCCCTTTATTTTCATCAAATATATTCAAATATAAAATCCACAAAAAATCTAAAGTTCTAGTATTTTAAATGTTTAACCGCTGACGGATAAATTACAAGGGTCAGCTTTTCAAATTGATTGACTGGTTTAACTGGAAGGGGAGTGGGGAGGAACCAACACAAAAAAAAAGTCTATTGCTGAAAGTAGATTGGATATTCATTAAAAGTACCTGCCGAAGTGTCCTACCTCAATCCGATCATGAGATTAATTTTATAATGATTTTTTAAAGGTAGTCTTGTTTTTAGGAAGGTCCATTTTTTTGGCATTTCAGCTTCTTTTCATCATTTGAAATTTATTGTCCTTCAGGTTACAATCTATAAAGAACTACAGGACATTTTAAAATTTGATGTGAGATTTTGGGCAGTGGGTGCGCTCGAGATGGGTTCCTAACCCTTATAGATAATATATATTCACAGAATACAAGACCTGTTCCATTGAACAGTAAAGAAATAAATTTCCTCATAGTTAGTGAAAAAAAAAAGCAAAACTAATTTAGAAACCAAATAAGTAATATTAAAAGTCCGTCACGCAGGAGCTGCATAACTAAGCACTTTCCTCAGAATTTGGGTAGTGTAGACTGCTTTCCAGAACAATTTGCTTAAAATATCCTACATAAATAAAATAAAAACATGAATAGTTCTCTTTTAAATTTGTAATGAGTAACTGATCAATTAATAATTTGCTTCCAGAGTTATGTTTACACATGGTACCTATTACACTTCGTAATAAATACAAAAAACCTCATATTATCGTATTTTGATCTAACGCAGGAACAGGATACAGTCACTCTAGTGGTAGAAAGCGCTCCTTGCGGCGGCTTTGTGAACCTACGTCTGACGGGCTTTTCTATTGAAATATATTACAAATTAAACCCCCGCTTTCCGATTGACCGATTCAGCTCATTTCTACAACACTTCTTTCTCATGAGTTACCCACGACGTATACCGCGTTTCGTTACAATACAGCAGAAATTACGACCGGTATGAGTATATTAAGAATTTGGGTCAGGAGTAAACCCCCCCCCTTCTAATGAACCGATTTAGTTTATTTTTACAACACATATTTACCTGTAGATTACCACTACGAATGCCGAGTTTCGTCGAAATATACCAAAAATCACTGCTGGTAGTGGCGAATTGGTATTGTGGGTCCGGAGTAAACCCCCCCCCCCTCCTAATGAACCGATTTAGTTTATTTTTACAACAGTTATTTACCTGTGGATTACCACTACGAATACCGAGTTCCGTTGAAATATACCAAAAATCACGGCTGATAGTGGCGAATTGGTATTGTGGGTCCAGAGTAAACCCCCCCCTTCTAATGAACCGATTTAGTTCATTTTTATATCTCACTTTACTCTCTATATTAACACTACGAATACCAAGTTTCGTTGAAATATAACAAATATTACGGCTGACATAGTCAAATTAGTGTTTTGGGTTCGGGGTAAACCCCCCCTTCCGGTGGACCGACTTTGGTGGTTAACGAACTCGTTCAATCGTTTGCTAATTGAATGCTATATACCAAGTTTCGTGACGAAAAAACAAAAACTCTGGCCGCTATCGTGTTAACAGACATATATATATATATATATATATATATATATATATATATATATATATATATATAAATTTTAACGGGGGTCATTTTCGGTGTCTACTAGGTAGGATCGATAAAGATTTGAAGAAATTTTTCAAAAATTCCGTCATGAGTCCAACCTCAATAGCTACTTTCCTTCGGAGGAAAGTGCTAAAATGTAATAACTCAAGTAAAGTTAAAGAATAGAAAAAAAAACAATTCTTCCTACAGGGCGACTCGAACTTGGAACCTTGCAGTTATCGGCAACCAGACATGTGAACGCAGCAGTGGAGAGGATAGCTTATTTAGCTATGGGCTCCATTTGTCAAACAACCGGCAATATGCCACAGATGATGTTTCTCTACGGTCCGTCTTGGGAATATCTCATTTTCCAAAAGTGACAATATCTGACAATCAATCTTCTGAAAACTGTTCGGGTTCACAGTATTAAACCCGTGAACGTAGACGATTTTCACTTAGCGTATTACATTCCCCAGATCAAGACTTACCTATGTGCCAAGTTTGGGCAAAATCGGTCAAACGGTGTGGATTTGTATAAGTAACAAAGAGCTATATATATATAGATTTATTTCATTTTTGCACTGTCACTTTCGATAGTTACACTATATAACTCTCGCGACATTTACTATATCCTGCATGGAACGCCTTCGATTCAATAACATAATATTATTTTAGTTTGATGAGGTTGGTAGTGGCGAGATGAATATAAGTTATAGGTGTGGGGCTGAGCAAACGCTGATTGGCTGTGACAGAGAAAGAGCTGTAGAATCGAGGGCTCATAACCTTGTTAGGAGCAGCGTTTATCGCCCACTTCTACTCCAAATCTACTTAGCAACTTCCCTATAATATTAGTCCTCAGGTATCTTTGAAATGGGACTTTCATGGAATGTCGGTGTTGATTAACTAAAATCCTCTATCTCTAACTACCGGTGACTAATTAAGCACTTACATTTTTTTAAATATAGTTTTTCCATATTAATATAGACGCGAATAACGTAATTTTTTCCCTTAAGCTGCGAATTAAACAGCATGCTCAAAATATTGATAGAGGAGAAAATAAAACAGCGTTGGCATATCATGCTCTAAAATATATACATAACAACATTTTGATTTCAGCATTAGCAGATTGGGAAAAGAAAGAAATAGAATGAAAAGAAATATCAAGGAAAATATTGTAAAAAATAGAAAAAAAGTGGTTAATAAAAGCACTGAAATGCATCATGTAAATAATAAATAATTTGAGTATATATATATATATATATATATATATATATATATATATATATTCTTCTTCTTCTTCATCCAACGCCCATCCTAGGCTGTTCCGCCATTCGACGCCGTGCCATCCAGTAAAGCCGTGCGTGTCCTTCTGTCGTGTCATCTCCAGTGTTCGCCTGTAGGGCTGAGCAATGTGAAAGGTGATCCGCCGTCCCGTCCTCCTGGAGCACAATGGACAAGTTGGAGAATCTGCTAAACCTGTCAATGTAGATGGCTCTGCAGGTAATCGGGGCCTGTAGCCACCCTAAAGGTAGCCACTGCAATTCTTTGGGGAAGGCTGTCGGAGATAGGTTTTCATATTATTGGCTCCCATATTTTTCCAACTGCAGCATTTCTCCCTGGATCCACAATAGCTGTCCTTATATTGGAAGAGATTACGTGGCATATATTTGTGAAAGTGACGGGAAGAAGTGGTTGGCTAATTTTGCATCCTTCTTTGGCTAGCCTGTCGGCTTCTTCATTCCCGTGTATATTGCAATGAGCAGGTACCCATTGTAGTCGGATTTCGGTACCTCCTTAAAGCCTTAAAAGTCTTTCCCTGCATTTTAGAATTAGGTCATCATGTTGACAGTCTTTTGAAGTCAATGCCTGGAGTGCAGCAGTAGAGTCTGATAAAAAGACTATTTTGCGCTCGATGCCAAGAGAGATAGCTGCGATAGTTGTGATAGCTGTGACTTCTCCGTCGAAATTGGTCGTCATTTTCCCCAGAGGTAAAGCACCTGAGGTGACAGAAGAATAGTATCCTGCTCCAGTGCCGTCTGCTGTCGCTGATCCATCAGTGTAAATGTGGATCAACTCGGACGCACTGCAGTTATTTCTGCAATTCTCTTAAGTGCAGATGCTTTCAGGAGCTGAGAAGGGATGTCCATCTTAGGTTTGTCTATCTCTGGAATTATTGTCCCATTCTGGCTGTTTTTACAGCCCTGATGGAGGCTTGAATTTCAAGCCGAAACGTTGGCTAACAATAAAACTCATTTTCATCTAAAAAATGTAGTTTTGTTAAAATACCTCGACCGAGCCCTGACAATTTCTACCTCCGCGTCACCAACGGTCAACGATCTCCTCTCAATAATATTTGTAATAACTTATTTGACAAACAATAAATAATGTTTTAAATAGAGGGGGGAAAGGGGGTCCATAATTGTTATGACTATATTTCTTCTGGAGATTAATTTTAAACATATGATATGTGAATTATCGATTAGCTGACTATTGCCCACCATATTGGATTCTTTCAGTCCATGACCAGTCTGGACGTGGCCCTACTTGTTGAAGGGTTGGCTCTCAACTTGAGGCTCTTCTTTTTTAAATTTATAACATATTCCCCTGAAGAAGCACCAAAAGAGTGAGAAAAATGTAGGAGCAACATTTAAAAAAAAATTTACTGAAGTTTTTATTTTTTGACGTTCCGCCTTTAACGAAAATTCGAAGATTTAAGTAAAGAGTCAGTTTAATATTAATTATATATATATATATAGTCCGTGCGTTGTATTGTAGCGCCGCTTTCTGGTATATTCAGCCTAGGCTCATCTCCGAACGCTATGGCATGTCTTTGCCGGTGCTATCCAACATAGGGGTTCTGGTGAAGGGCACCGGAGAAGCTCCGATGATAGCGAGCTCATCTGCCCTCTCATTCCCCTTGATGCAAGAGTGCTCCGGTACCCAATCTAGCTTGACTCTGATATGTAAGCCTAATGTGTTCGCTCTGACCTTGCACTCCTGTGCCACTTTGGGCTTTATTCTATTCATGTGCAGAGCTCTCTAATGAGAAGCATGTTTTTTTAAAAAATAAACAAAATCGCTCCATTATATGGTGGGGTTTCACCAGAGCAAAATTAAATGTAAACTAATTACTTGAGTTGTCAGGTTATTAGAAATATTAAAGAGCAAAACTATGTATGCTCATTTTGTTATTATATAGGTTATGCCAATCACATTATCCAGGAATGCGCCGTAAATTGACATTTTTACGTCGGCAGGAATGTAGACTTTTTCATACTCACAGGCTGCATTTTTTCGATTCAGAATTTTGTGGAGGGACACTTGCAAGGGGAAGGATTACTAGAATTTATAGCTAGTGCGAAAAACTTAGCAAATATTACGTGTTGGAGAGAAAGAGCTGAAGGATCGAGGGCTTATCTTGTTAGGAGCAGCGTTTATCGCCCACTTCTACTCCAAATCTACTTAGCAACTTTCCTTACATGAAGTCACTTCAACATAGAGGCTCGACAGATATACCCAACCTCTCAGTCTCGATGTTCCATTTACAATGAAGCTCCTGGCAGGGGCAGTTTACTTGTAGCTATTAGCTGTTTTGCTTCCTTCCGATGGATTGTATAACATATT
This sequence comes from Gonocerus acuteangulatus, assembly GCA_946811695.1. NCBI lineage: Eukaryota > Metazoa > Arthropoda > Insecta > Hemiptera > Coreidae > Gonocerus > Gonocerus acuteangulatus. The sequence goes on along the minus strand of OX328132.1, from coordinate 6,799,130 downwards.
TGGTACACTTGAAATTACATAAGAATTGCACATCAGCTGATAATAATAAATTTTGGCATAAATAATCTTAAAAAAACAAATAAAATTAATAAATGAAATGAAATTAATAAAAACATATAATGTGTTTATATGGATTAGTGCTCATATGAAGGCCTATTTCCTGGTCATCCTAAGTGCCTTCATAATTGATTCCATCTATAAATTTCTTGGATTCTTCCGCCGAATTAAAAAGTATTCCTTAGTTAGATCTATATAGCATTATTTTCTCTATTAGAATCAGTCTCTGTTTATCTGGAAGTTTGCAGTCGTATATATGGTGGCTGTAAGTTTGTCTCTCTGTTACACGATTATTTCGCGCGAATTCCGTAAAGAAAAGGTAATTTCCGTGAAAAATTAGGTATAAATCGGATCATTTTTGTTAACTATAGAGTCGATTGATGTTTATATATATATATATATATATATATATATATATATATATATATATATATATATATATATACACTTAAATACATATACATTGGTTTAAGTGGCATTAGAAAATCAAGATACATTAATATGTAAGTTTCAATTTAATTAAATTAGGCTTTTTAATTTAATGCGCCTTTTCTTTAGAAAAAAAAAAGAAAAGAAAAGGCATCAGCCCTATCTAGGCTGGAAAAGGGTGGTAACCTATAAATAACCCGTCCTAAAATTCTTAGTTAATAATAAATGGACGTTAATATGTAAATAATTAATTTAATTAGAAATATGTGTTTTAGCTTGAGAGTGTCAATATATAAAAAGTTTGAATTTATACCAAGAAATCATCCAAATAGGTACTCATTTTGGGATTTCTATTTTATTTACTAGTACGAGTATGTTCTAGAAATATAAACATTTCTCAAGGTTTCTCCATAGGCTGTCCCTAATTACCTGTGTCATTTGATGTCACTATCCCATAGTCCAAAGGCTAAAATAATTAGGTTTGTTGTAAATTATTATACCACGACTAAACCTATGCGAGGTAATCAGTATTCAGCCTGCACTAATTCGTCCATTTTAATGTGCAACCTTCAAGGATTTAACCCATTGGTGTTTTTGTAGGATATAAATCTGCTCCTATAATTTGCTCCTATAATCTGCTCCTATAATCAGCTCCTATAATTTGCTCCTATAATCTGCTCCTATAATCTGCTCCTATAATTTGCTCCTATAATCTGCTCCTATAATCTGCTCCTATAATCTGCTCCTATAATTTGCTCCTATAATCTGCTCCTATAATTTGCTCCTACAATCTGCTCCTATAATCTGCTCCTATAATTTGCTCCTATAATCTGCTCCTATAATCTGCTCCTATAATTTGCTCCTATAATCTGCTCCTATAATTTGCTCCTATAATCTGCTCCTATAATCTGCTCCTATAATTTGCTCCTAAATCTGCTCCTATAATTTGCTCCTATAATCTGCTCCTATAATTTGCTCCTATAATCTGCTCCTATAATCTGCTCCTATAATTTGCTCCTAAATCTGCTCCTATAATTTGCTCCTATAATCTGCTCCTATAATTTGCTTCTATAAAATGCTATCATAGATGTTATACACATGTGAAATGCTCCAAAGGATGTACTCGTACTTGTGCTGAGCCTTATTGAGCTAAATGGAAAACCGCAACCCTAGAAGCTTGTTCACATATACAATATTCCATTAGTGATCTATAGTTGAACTTAAGAGGAGAGATTACAGTGAGTTATGTCATTATGTATTCAAAACCGAAGACATTAAAATGTACAATGTGCCAATAATACTCAGGTAAATGTGAGATGGCCATTAGTGATCTATAGTTGAACTTAAGAGGAGAGGTTACAGTGAGTTATGTCATTATGTATCCAAAACCGAAGACATTAAGATGTACAAGGTGCCAATAATACTCAGGAAATGTGAGATGGCCATTAGTGATCTAGAGTTCAACTTAAGAGGAGAGGTTACAGTGAGTTATGTCATAATGTATCCAAAACCGAAGACATTAAGATGTACAATGTGCCAATAATACTCAGGTAAATGTGAGATGGCCATTAGTGATCTATAGTTCAACTTAAGAGGAGAGGTTACAGTGAGTTATGTCATAATGTATCCAAAACCGAAGACACTAAGATGTACAATGTGCCAATAATACTCAGGTAAATGTGAGGTGGCCATTAGTGATCTATAGTTCAACTTAAGAGGAGAGGTTACAGTGAGTTATGTCATAATGTATCCAAAACCGAAGACATTAAGATGTACAATGTGCCAATAATACTCAGGTAAATGTGAGATGGCCATTTAAAATCATAGTCCAACGTACCTGAAAAAGAAAAAGGCGTGCCCTTCTTTTGGCTGTATAAAAACACGGAGGAGCTAAGTAAACTAAGCAGATTCCTTAGGAAGATGGTCACTTTATATCATATTAGTGTGGATGTGTTTCAACGAACCGATCCTAATAGAACAAATATTATAAGAAGTGTTTTAATTTTTTTTTCATCACCCGAAAGTGGTGCACCGTTAAACAAAATTAATAAATAAATTTAAATTTTAACGTCCATTTATTATTAACAATTTATTTCAGGGCGGGTTATCTATAGGTGATCACCATTCTCTAGCCAGGATAGGCGTGATACCTTTTCTTTTTTCGACAGAAAAGTGGGAATCGAACACAAGACTTTAGGAACGGAGTGCATACGCTTTAGCACTCACGGCCACCGGGCCTCCGTTTATCCCTTTTAAGTTATATAAAAGTGTTTTGGTGTATTTGTACGTTTAATTGTTATTTGTCTACATTTTGAATTCTATGTAGCTAGTTTCATTCATCGAGAACAAAAATTAACGCTCCCAGCTCCGGATTTACCGTAGGCTTCACCTATATCCGTATTTCTCCCGATCCGATCCAATATTGGCTGACCGACCTGGCCCGACTTCGTCCGACGAGAGTGCCCGCATTGGTCGATCCGGTCTAATCTCAGCTCGCCAGTAGTAAACTCGTGGTGCAGTGAAGATGAGGAGTGAATCTGAAGACGAAAAAAAAAAGGGTAAACTAGGAACGTTTGCATATTAACTATCAATTGTTGATAACACCCCTCATGATGCCTATAGGTGTATTACAATTATTTAATAGTATATTAAATAGAAATCTTTACCTTTAAGTAGAAGTTGTGTTCCAATAGACTCCCATAGTTTAATTTTAACGTTCGGTGTGATAAGATTTATTCTGCTAGTCCCACGGGCAAGGCTCATCCCTTACCAGCTCCATCAATAATTCATGTCAACCCTTGCACTCATTTGGTAAAGTGTCGAATGTCCGATATCGGTTTGGAACAAACATGTTCATACGGCGTTGAATATGGAGCCATCAGATCGAATCAAATCGGATCGGGTTGAGAGTACCGAGATGTTTCTGTTTGTTTTCTTTCTGACGGTCGTGGGATATCGAATCGGATCGGCTCGGATCCAATGTATTTGTACCCTTGGTTGGGAGTAAAACCCCACACGCTTTCAGAATGAAAATCTCTGATAAGTGATTTGTAAATACCGCGTTTCTTTGCAAGGCAGCCAACGAGTGGTCGATTTTTCTTGATTTCACAATAATTCTTTTGCGTTAGCTGGACACGATAAATACCTAAAATCCTTGAACGGAAGAGAATAAAAAGTCCGACTCGCAGGAACTGCGTCATCTTAGCGCGGTTCCAGTTTTTTTTTTTTTTTTTTTTTTTTTTTTTTTTTTTTTTTTTTTTTTTTTTTTTTTTTTTTTACGGCACATATACATCTAGGTCATTAGCGCCGACATCCAGGGTGTAGCGAGGAATTTCACCAGCGAGCCGTGGGATGATAAAATTCCTGCCGGAGGTTGGGAATCGAACCCACCATCTCCCGCTTATGAATCCAAGGCGCTAGCCATTAGACCACGGGAGACCCCGGTTCCTGTTCATATCCCTATTCTCATTTGAAAAGCATAGAATAGAAACAGATAATATTTTCCTCGGCCTTTGTTCAAAGGGTTTTATGGCTATACCTGGGGTCAGGTCCGCAAGACCCTAGAATCCTCTTCTACCGATACTTCATTTCATACGTTTCAATGAATTGGAAAATATCAAATATTTTCACACATTCCTGTGTTCTATTACTATAGTAATAATTCTACAGATAAAATCAATTAAAAAATAAAATAAAAAAACCAACAGCATATAGGCAATTGAAAATATTCAAAAGACGTCAACGAATCTTTTTCTCTTGGCAAGCTATATTTCTAACAATGAATTGTTTTTCTTATTTTGCCTAATCTGTTTTATTGTAATATACATTATCCAACTATAAGCAATTAAAAAATAACAAGGAATAAAAACAGACAAACAGAACAGTTCGAATAAGCAAAATCAATTACTTTAATGTTTTAAGCACTTATTTCTCCGATTGAAATCGCCTAATCAAAACTTTCATCAGAACCTTTTTTGTAGAGCATTTAGTAAGCTTTCTAATGGTATTCTTTCGTTTACCACGATTCTCAACCTTTTTCGAGATATTAAGGAAAATACACAAAGTTCCCAAAACTTTTCTTGTCTGTTCATAAAATATTTTATTCTAACCCTTCCTTAACTCCAAACGTAACAAAACTTTCAACATATTAGTTTTAATGAAAGTAGAACATGCAGATAATGTTTTAACTGAATCCCGTTATTCTAAGTACCCAAACCAAAAACGGTATTCAAAAATTATTTTTCCAATTTTCTCGAAAACGGTTAAAGCTATCGCCTTGAAAATGGTTCCATTCGTTTTCCTAGCCCAAGAAGCCTATAAAAAGAGTACTTACAAGCTTATGAACTCAAAAAAGAAAGCGTTACGATTTTTTTTTGCGCGAATTTCGCCCCAAATGCCATCTTCCAGTGGGCGGATTTTGCTGGTTAACGAACTTGACCTTTCAAATTGGACGACGGATTTTTGTACCAAATTTCATCAAAATCGGACCATCAGGGAAGCCAGAAATGAGCGAACAGACAAATATATATATATATATATATATATATATATATATATATATATATATATGTATATATATATATATATATATATATATATATATATATAAATATATACATATATATATATATATATATATATATATATATATATACAAATTTGATCTACCATCATTTTCGGTTTCCAGAGGTTCTGAAACGCAAAATTTTCTAGTCGGCACTTCCGGATTGTTTCATTGTATCAACCCTATAAGCGGGGTTCCTCCCTATGAGGGAGGGAGGAACCGCGCTAAAAGCAAGGAAGATTAAATTGATAACTTAATTACGGTGTAAACCTTCTCTTTTAATGGATTAAAAACATTAAATGTTCATTGTATAGAATTTTTGTGGCAAGAAATAAAAAAAAAAGTCCGATTCGCAGGAACTGCATCATCTTAGCGTGGTTCAGTTTTTATCTCTAGTGTCATTTTGGAAGATTGAAATAGAAACCGTTTTTATTTTGGTTCAACCTTTCCCCCGTAAACAAAGGTCCCGTTACCAAGGGGCAGCGTATCCTTATACCTGGAATGGCACCCACCACTGGTTGGCCAGCCCAACTGCTAGGAATAGTTATTTCAAATATCAAAATGTTTCAAATTTGCTTGATTTATTCTACATTAATAGCAATTCTATAAATAACTGCAATTAGAAAAAAACAACAACCCATTAAAATGTGAGCTAAACAACTATGAAAACCCGGTCAAAAGAACAAAACAAACACATTTGAAGTTTTAAGCACTTATTTCTCCGATTGGCAATGCCTAATCAAAAATTTCTTTAGAATCTTTTTTGTAGAGAATTTAGTAAGCTTTCGAATGGTAAACTTCCGCTTCCCAAGATTCTCAACCGTTTTAGAGATATTAAGGAAAATTTACAAAGTTACCAACACTTTTCATGTCTGTTAATAAAATATTTTATTCTAACCCTTCCTTAACTCCAAACGTAACCAAAATGTCAACATATTAGTTTTGATGATTGTTAAACATGCAGAAAATGTTTCAACTGAATCCCATGATTCTAAGAACCCAAACCAAAAACAGTATTCAACAACTATTTTTCCAATTTTCTCGAAAACGGTTAAAGCTATCGCCTTGAAAATGGTTTCATTCGTTTTCATTTGCCATGAAGCCTATAAAACGAGTACTTACAAGCATATGAAATCAAAAACGTAAGCGTTACGATTTTTTCTGTGCGAATGTCACCCCAAACGCCATCTTCCAGTGAGCGGATTTTGCTGGTTAACGAACTTGACCTTTCAAATTGGACGACGGATTTTTGTACCAAATTTCATCAAAATCGGACCATCAGGGAAGCCAGAAATCCGCGAACAGACAAATATATATATATATATATATATATATATATATATATATATATATATATATATATATATAAATTTGAACCACCGTTATTTTCGGTCTCTTGGGGTTCTGAAACGCAAAATTTTCTAGTCGGCACTTCCGGATTGTTTCATGAGATCAACCTTATAAGCGGGGTTCCTCCCTCTGAAGGGAGGGAGGAACCGCGCTAAAACGAAAATGACGCTCACGAGGAACACGTTAGGACCAAGATTGCATGTTAACAAACTCATCGAATCATTCGTTACGGGAATGTTGTGCACTGAATTTTCTTGCGAAAGAAGAACAAATTACATTAATAATGAAATAACTACTGACCTGTCTAGTTGATACTAACCTAACCAATTCAAAAATATTTAATACCAAATTTAAATTTTAATCGAAACAACCAAATTAATAATATCTGAAATATTTTCTATAACAGATAAAGAAATTTTATTTTTAACTGGAATCTATTTTATAGCATTTGAAATTAAAACGACCATAAGAGAACTCAAAAATGACCTTATTTCTCCTCATCTTGAGGCAGATTGGTTTTTATCATAAAAAGTCACTAGCAGTAAGTACATTTTATTTTAATAATTAGTAAGACATGAAAATTCAAACTGAATTTTTTCGCGTGTTTCTTTTAAGAAGAAAAGCTACATAACTAATGAATGATAAATATTTAAAAAATAAAAAATACAAAATATAACATTCTAAAGAAATTAGAGAAAAATTAATTTGCTTTGAATAAATATCTAATTAATTGATTAGGCCTAAATAACTCGGTAAAATGAAAATTTCTAAGATATTTGTGCTCTATTTTGATTTATTTTCCATTTTTATATTGTAAATTTAATATAGATTATTGCTAGAGTCAGATTTAATAATAACCTAACCAAAAGAGATTTCTGACGAATATATAATTATAAATAGGATTATTTTAAAAGCAAGAAAAAAAAAAAAAAATGTTTTTCCCCAAACATTATGGTGTTGGAGCATTGGCCGTGTCACCATCTTCTATATTGACTATTCGCTACTTTTCTCAGAGTGAGGATGTTGGTCTGATTGAACCTCCTCATGCGGTTCCATGGGCGTAGTCTGTTCATCCATGATTCCTATTGGTAGGTTCCCCTCACCAATAGGAATCCTGGACACACTTGGTGTGTTACATCAGGACCGTTGATTGGCTCATCTTCCTTCCTTTTTGGTTCTCTAGGTTTAACTATTTCTCTGGCTTTTCCAAGCAGCCGCTCTCGAATTTTCTATGTTAGCCAGAATGCTTGCGCGAATTGGATAACATGATTGTAAAAATGTTCTGCTGCCGCTGTTATATCAATATTGCTATTTTTAATACTTTTCCTATGTTTTTTTTTTTTTTTTTTTTTTTTTTTTTTTTTTTTTTTTTTTTTTTTTTTTTTTTTTTTTTTTTTTTTTTTTTTTTTTTTTTTTTTTTTTTTTACGGCGCATCTACATCTAGGTCATTAGCGCCGACATCCAGGGTGCAGCGAGGAATTTTACCAGCGAGCCGTGGGATGATAAAATTCCTGCCGGAGGTTGGGAATCGAACCCACCATCTCCCGCTTATGAATCCAAGGCGCTAGCCATTAGACCACGGGAGACCCTTTCCCTATGTTGTGACAATCTTTCTGCTTGTCCGACTTATTCCTTTCCACTGGAGCAAGAGATACTGTAGATATCCGCTGATTTCAACCTAAAATTATCCTTAGGGTTATTTACTATTTAGCTGTTTACTAACGGTCAGTACCGACAGTTTAATAATAAACATTTTAATAATACCCAAGAGTGATGTGGAAATCACTTGAAAAAAAAATAATGTGATAAATGTGCCAAAAATTCGATTTTTCAACTAAAGTCCCAATACGTTTCAAAATTTAAAACCTTTTTTTTTTTTTTTTTTTTTTTTTTTTTTTTTTTTTTTTTTTTTTTTTTTTTTTTTTTTTTTATCTTTATCCCAAGAAATTATGAAAAAAAATGAACTTAAAGTACATTAAACTTTAAATTCGATTTTCTCAAAACTATGTTTTTTTTCAAAACTGCTGCTTACCAATGATATTTGCTAGTAAAGTACGTAGAATGTTTTTGATTATCTGAATTAGAACGATTTCTTACGGATTTTTTTTTAATAGTCGCCATTTTCGAAAAAAAAAAAATTAGTATTTCTTAAAAAGCCTACGTACTTTACTTGATTTTTCTGTTTTCTTTCAAAATAATTTTAGTTTCTTGTTCTAGAGTAAAAATTGCCGTCTGCAGACTATCGCCGTGGGTTCCGTTCGTCAGACACAGCGCCACCATTTTATTTTCAAAGAATTTAAAGTTTTTAGGGGGATATTTTAACAACCCATATAAAACTTATAACATAAGGAATTGAAAAATATTGATTTATTTGTTATTCATTCCTTGGAGAAAATGAATTTGATTTTCAACACACAAGGTAGTATTACTCCTGAATTGGGGTGTCTCCTCACCCGTCTATAATAGATATTTGTTAAAATAATTCTTCGATGAGTTCATTAAATGCCTATATTAGGCTAATGTAGCCGTGAGGTATAGACTGCTATGTTTGTTGACCCGAATGTGTTCAAACTTCCCTTTCAATTTTCTGCATGACCGTACATCAAGAGAAACTTCCCCGAAGTTTCCGGGAAAGTTTACGGATAAAGTAACATGTGATCGTTATTATCATTTATTTAGCCACGTGTTCTCTCTCCGTATTTGAGGTTATACAAAATTAGACCCTTTGGGGCTACAGCTTTGCGAATAAAAGGATTTAGATAATACAAATTTCTGTTCTTTTGTTTTTGAAGATGTCAATAAAGAAACATTATTGAAATTATTTCTAACCGGGTTTTCGATCACCAAACATATTTAAAACTTTTTAAAAAGAAACCTGGAATTATTGTAACGGATTTATATCAATCATTGACAATTTAAACGGGTCTATTTGTTTCATGCCCATTAACGCCCTCTTATAGTCCGTCGGCCCGTGTACATTTCATGCAACGATTTTTAAGGTGTTTCATTTTTTCACTATTGATTGTACCCGTCTTAACTAGTCAAGAGCCACTTGTCAGCTGGCGAGATAGCGGTGGGTATGGCTGCTAGAGCGTTGCAAAGATAGGAAAAATATGATGATATGAAACCATTTTAAGATGCGTCAAACTTTTTGGAGAAACTCATTGCATCATACAATAATCATTGGCACTTGTCAGCTGGCACGCCAGCGGTGGACTGATTGTCCGCTGGTGGTCTAAACTTGTCAACAATACGAAAAACTGAAATCTCTGGTTGTAATAACTAGTCCAGTGGCTCTGGACTAGTTAAGACGGGTACAATCAATAGTCAAAATCTTAAAAATCGTTGCATGAAATGTACACAGGCCGACGGACTATTATTTATAACTAGTTTTTGTATCACCAAACACTTTTTAAAAATTTCTAAGAAGAAACCTAAAATTATTGTGACGGATTTATATCAATCATTGACAATTTTGTTTCTAGTATTTTGACAGAAAGGCGTTGATAAGACGTTTTAACTTAGTACTGACTTTATTAACCCTTTTCGTACCGTGGACTGCTCCAGCAGTCGAGAGCGGTCGGGACTCACATACCGTGGACTTGTACAGCAGTCGAGAGCTCGGCGTATCTCTCGCATTCTTTATCTTCTCATTTCTCGACATTAGTGCTATCTAGCGTTACCGTATTGTACTTCTAGTATTCCTGCCTATTACTAGATGGCATTTGAATGAAGTTTTTGGTATTTTTTAGTCTAATTAGAACTCGTAGCCTTCTCCGCCCAGTTACCCGGTCAACCCTAGGCAAATTACCGTTTGTTTTTATACTTTTAGCGCGGTTCCTCCCTCCCCCATAGGGAGGAACCCCGCTTATAAGGTTGATACAATGAAACAATCTGGAGGTGCCGACAAGAAAATTTCGCGTTTCAGAACCCCTAGAGACCGAAAATAACGGTGGTTCAAATTTGTATATATATATATATATATATATATATATTTGTCTGTTCATTTCTGGCTTCCCTGATGGTCCGATTTTGATGAAATTTGGTACAAAAATCCCTCGTCCAATTTGAAAGGTCAAGTTCGTTAACCAGCAAAATCCGCCCACTGGAAGATGGCGTTTGGGGCGAAATTCGCGCAGAAAAAATCGTAACGCTTACGTTTTTGAGTTCATAAGCTTGTAAGTACTGTTTTTATAGGCTTCTTGGGATAGGAAAACGAATGAGACCATTTTCAAGGCGATAGCTTTAACCGTTTTCGAGAAAATTGGAAAAATAGTTTTTGAATACCGTTTTTGGTTTGTGTACTTAGAATCAAGGGACTCAGTTCAAACATTATCTGCATGTTCTACTTTCATTAAAACTAATATGTTAAAAGTTATGTTACGTTTGGAGTTAAGGAAGGGTTAGAATAAAATATTTTATGAACAGTCATGAAAAGTTTAGGGAACTTCGTATACTTTCATTAATATTTCGAACACGGTTGGGAAATCGTGGTAAGTGGATAGAAACTATTTTAAAGCTTACTAAATTCTGTACAAAAATTATTCTAAAACTATTTTTGATTAGGTTATGTCAATCGGAGAAATAAGTGCTTAAAACTACAAATACGTCTGTTTTGTTCTTATGAACGGGTTTTTGTCGTTCTTTTTGTAATTTTTGTCTCTTTCCCTTGGTTTTTTATTGCTCTTTATTTTTGTAATTTCTTATGTTAGGAAAATGAATTTGTTTGTAAAACAGGATAGGAAAAATGAGACCAATTTCCTGTTGCTAGAATTTTTTTTTTTTTTTTTTATATTCAGTATCTCCTTTATTGATATTTACAATCTGTACAAATATGTACAATAAGTAAATTTGAACTAACAATGGCAACACACTGGATGAGATGAGGGGAGAAGGCAGACATTACTGCTACTCCCAATAATGTTGCTAGAAATAATGAAAATTTTGGGAACTTCGTATACTTTCATTAATATCTCGAAGACGGTTGAAAATCGTCCTTCTTAAGCGAAAGGTTACCATTCGAAAGCTTACTAAATGGTCTACAAAAAAGGTTCTAAAGAATGTTTTGAATAAGCGATGTCAATCGGAGAAATAAGTGCTTAAAACATTAAAGTAATTGATTTCGTTTATTCGGACGGTTCTTTTTGTCTGTTTTTATTCCTATTTTTTTATTGCTTATAGTTGGATAATGTATTTGACAATAAAACAGATTAATTAAAATAAGAAAAACAATTCATTGTTAAAAATATATCAGGCTGTACCGTATGAAATGTCAGTTTTGGATTTGCCGATATCCTTCAAATGTCTTGAAACTGTCCGAGTTCTTTGGCATATTCCCTAGTGCTTGCAATTGCTTATAGTAGTCAAATGTATTTGCCAATAAAACAAGATACGTATAATTAGAATATTTTATTTTTGCGGAATCTTGGGGTTCTCAAATCCCGTATGAATATCTATTAGGCCCCCTTCGTATTTTTTCCTTAATATCTCGAAAAGGGTTAGGAAATCGTGGAAAGTGAAATGTAACAGTTCGAAAGTTTATTTTTTATTTTAATTTTATTGATCAACAGGTCTTTGCATATATTTAAAAACTCTGTTGATATAACCTCTATATCGTTTTTGTTTGATTCAATAATAAGAAATCCTTTTTTCAATGATTTTATGTTTTTAGGCCAATCTATAATTCCTGTGGGTTAATATGTTTTTTAAATTGAAGCTTTAAAGCCTCAACAGGAATATTTATGTAATCACCCTTCACAGTTAATTTATTAGAATCATGAGTGACCGTTTTTGTGTTACAACTAACAATCTTTGAAAACGAAGTTTGACTATCCTTGTTATTGTTATTTTCCTTCTGTTTGGCCGAAATTTTCTATTCATGGTCTAATTCTCCTTGAATTTTTTGACTAGATCAAGAACCTATTTTAAGCACTCTTAAATTCCTTAATTTAATTCAGGAAGTTTATCAAGCTTGATATAATCACTTTTGGGTTAATACGGGTGGTCTATACCGAGTCCTTTGTTTGTAAACACAAAGAGCTTTCTGAGTAACGGTAAAGGGCAGTAAAAGTATATGAATTTACCTGGAACCAGACCCTGCATACAGAGAATTACAATACGAGACCTTCTTATTCTTTCTTTCACCAGCTACCGTGTAACACCTTAGATCTGTTTATATTCTTAGCGCGGTTCCTCCCTCCCTTCATAGGGAGGAACCCCGCTTATAAGGTTGATCTCATGAAACAATCCGGAAGTGCCGACTAGAAAATTTCGCGCTTCGGAACCCCTAGAGAACAAAAATAACGGTGGTTCAAATTTGTATATATATATATATATATATATATATTTGTCTGTTAGCTCATTTCTGGCTTCCCTGATGGTCCGATTTTGATGAAATTTGGTACAAAAATCCGTCGTCCAATTTGAAAGGTCAAGTTCGTTAACCAGCCAAATCCGCCCACTGGAAGATGGCGTTTGAGGCGAAATTCGCGCAAAAAAATCGCAACGCTTACATTTTTGAGTTCATATGCTTGTAAGTACTTGTTTTGTAGGCTTCTTGGCCTAGGAAAACGAATGAAACCGTTTTTAAGGCGATAGCTTTAACCGTTTTCGAGAAAATTGGGAACATAGTTGCTGATTAACGTTTTTGGTTTTGGCACATAAAATCATGGGATTCAGTAGAAACATTTTTTGCATGTTCAAATTTTATCAAAACTAATATCTTAAACTTTTGGTTACGTTTGGAGTTAAGGAAGGGTTAGAATAAAATATTTTATGAACAGACATGAAAAGTTTTGGGAACTTAGTATATTTTCATTAATATCTCGAACACGGTTGGGAAATTTTCAGTGGATAGAAACTATTTGAAAGCTTTCTAAATTCTCTACAGAAAAGATTCTGAAACAAGTTTTGATTAGGTGATGTCAGTCGAAGAAATAAGTGCTTTAAACTTTAAATACGTCTGTTTAGTTCTTATGAACGGGTGTTTGTCGTTCTTTTTGTAATTTTTGTCTCTTTCCCTTAGTTTTTTATTGATTTTTATTTTTGTAATTTCTTATGTTAAGAAAATGTATTTGTGTGTAAAACAGGATAGGTAAAATGAGACCAATTTTCTATTGCTAGAAATAATGAAAAGTTTTGTGAACTTCGTATAATTTCTTAATATCTCGAAAACGGTTGAAAATCTTGGGAAGCGAAAGGTTACCATTCGAAAGCTTACTAAATGCTCTACAAAAAATGTTCTGTCAAAAGTTTTAATTAGACGATGTCAATCGGAGAAATAAGTGCTTAAAACATTAAAGTAATTGATTTCGTTTATTCGAACGGTTCTTTTTGTCTATTTTACTCTTTGTTATTTTTTAATTGCTTATAGTTGGATAATGTATTTGACAATAAAACTGGTTAAGTAAAATAACAAAAACAATTTATTGTTAGAAATATAGATTTCCTAGATTCCAAGACCTTGTAACTAGCAGGACCCTTTCTAGTGTTGACCGACCCTTCCAGGTAAGTTCGTAAATCAAGACCTTTCAAGACTGGTGGAACCAAAATAATAACTGCTTCTAATTTAATCTACAGGCGATTCGCCAAAGTCGCAAAGCCTTATAAATAAATAAATATTTTAATCTCTCCAAATTAGACTAGGGATAAGAACGGAACCGCGCTAAGATGATGCTGTTCCTGCGAGTCGGACTTTTTTACATTCCTAACAGCATTTATTTGCAAAATCAGTTGACTTTTAGTCCTGAAGTTAAGATCTTATATTCGTGTTTTGTTAAATTTAGAAAAACGTTAAGTTTTTTTTTTTATTGCGTGTTCTCCATTTTTAAAAAAATATTTAATATTTAATTAAAATGTTTAATATATTACATATTTAATTAAATAATTTATTAAATTAACTGTAAATATTTATAATTATGCTTTTGTTTTTGTAACTAAATTTTATACATAAAAAAAAAAAAAAATTAACTCCGCCGGTGTACAAAGTCACAGATCAAACATGAAGATGGAAAATTTATTTGCCGTAGTTATTGAGTATTTAATTCTCTTGCTTATTATTCATAAAAAAGAGGGCAAATGGTAAATGAAAAAAAAACTTATTTTTTTTACTCGTATATATAATATAGCTTTTTTATTACTTATTTTTAAAGAAAGTTATTCAACTTAAAATAATTATTTTAAATGCCAAACTAATTCAGCATAAATAAAAATTAATAATCATTGTAAGCAAAATAAAAATCAAAATGATAGAAGACGAGTTTAAGTACGGCGAGGAGATCGCTGAAAGTCGATGCGCTGTGAGCGAGAGTGGGAAAACTATCCCGTACAGGGGGACCAGTGCCGGGTGCGAACACATCTCCATGCGGCTCTTTGCGTACGGAAAGGGTTAAAACCCTAACTGTAGGAATTCAGACCTTCCCCTATGAGAGCAGGGTCCAGATTGAACCCCCTATGAGATCAGGGTCTAGATTGAACCCCCTATGAGAGCAGGGTCCAGATTGAAACCCCTATGAGAGCAGGGTCCAGATTGAACCCCCTATGAGAGCAGGGTCCAGATTGAACCCCCTATGAGAGCAGGGTCCAGATTGAACCCCCTATGAGAGCAGGGTCCAGATTGAACCCCCTATGAGAGCAGGGTCCAGATTGAACCCCCTGTGAGAGCAGGGTCCAGATTGAACCCCCTATGAGAGCAGGGTCCAGATTGAACCCCCTATGAGAGCAGGGTCCAGATTGAACCCCCTATGAGAGCAGGGTCCAGATTGAACCCCCTATGAGAGCAGGGTCCAGATTGAACCCCCTATGAGAGCAGGGTCCAGATTGAACCCCCTATGAGAGCAGGGTCCAGATTGAACCCCCTATGAGAGCAGGGTCCAGATTGAACCCCCTATGAGAGCAGGGTCCAGATTGAACCCCCTATGAGAGCAGGGTCCAGATTGAACCCCCTATGAGAGCAGGGTCCAGATTGAACCCCCTATGAGAGCAGGGTCCAGATTGAACCCCCTATGAGAGCAGGGTCCAGATTGAACCCCCTATGAGAGCAGGGTCCAGATTGAACCCCCTATGAGAGCAGGGTCCAGATTGGACCCCCTATGAGAGCAGGGTCCAGATTGAACCCCCTATGAGAGCAGGGTCCAGATTGAACCCCCTATGAGAGCAGGGTCCAGATTGAACCCCCTATGAGTTAGCCGAGCTGGAGTTTTATTGTTAGTTCTCCGTCTTCTCATCGCCCCGATGAAGGCTTGAATTTCAAGCCGAAACGTCAGCTAACAATAAAACTCATTTTTCTAAAAAAAATTGAATTTTATTAAGACACAACGACCGAACCCAAACAAATGTTTCAATTCTTTAACATGGTTAGCAAGAGCCGTTTCATTATCATGTTCATCAACATTTTTAACAAGTTGTTTGATTCTTTTTTTAAATAAAATTGCGATGATTCTCCTATATAAAATTTTTTACAATTAATTTTATAAGTGAAAAAAAGTAATTTAGATGGTTTAGTAGCAGCTCAAAAAGTTCAAAACTTATATACGGTCGAAGAATATTGATCATATAAATTAACAATCTTTTGTCGTCAAAATATAAAAAATTGCTCAATAAATTAAAAAATACATTACTTAAATGTTTTGTGTAGAATAGTTGTCTATACTTTATGATATTCCTATTATGCCAAATAAATTTGTTTATTATTTTCTTTTTTTAAGTCTTATATATTAGAAAATAATGAATATGTTATAAAATAATATGTGAAGAATATCACATTCGATTGCTCGTGACATATATTCGCTCCTTTAAAGACTCCGTAAAATCACAGGAAGATATTGAATGTGTTTTGCTGTCGCTTACCAAACGCCCCATAAATTCACTCTGTGTATACAGACACCGTAATATCAGCGGAAAATATACAACGTGTTTCCCGTCGGTTTCTGAACTACCCATAACTTTGCTTCTTGTTACCGATAACGTAATAACACCGGACACCACCCAACATGTTTTCCTGCAGGAGGCTACACACCGCACTATTATCACCGGACCTCAGCCAACTGTTACTACATATCCCATAACGTAGGCATTTGTCTGATAAACTCATTCTTATTTACATCCTCCGTAACCTCACCAGTCACTATGCAATTAAAACTCGCTCTAAGATGTGCAGTCAAACACCTCTCACTAACTCGAACCGTCGAAATCGCTATACCGTACCACCTTAATTATCTGGCCAATTTGTAAACAAGTGGCGTTGCTGGTGGTGGCTGGTAAACGGCTTGTATACATCCTGTTTCTTTTATGGCCACAGACCCACGCCATCACAATTGCTCCAAACCAACAAACCAGCAACTAATTTCACCAGGAACCCCAATTTATTGAATTTCTTGTCTACAACAGGAGCATTTCAAAGGAAACCCCTCGCTTATATTGATTGTAAGGAGGAATAAAGAAAGCGAATTTGTGGAGTGAAGAATCAAATAAAGCCATAATTTTGTGTTCCTATTCAGCTTTCTTGGATCATTACTGGTTCTTCAGGCTGCTCGCCTACAATGGGCCCCTTCACTATGAATGGGTTGTTAGCTCCAACATCCATCAATGAGTCTCCTACTAGAAATAACCTATATAGTCTTTCTTTACTGTTTCTTTTCGCGGAAAGCGAAATTCTTTATTCTAGTTGAAGTTATCTCAAGTTAGAAAATTCAATTCCATCATTGAAAAGAAACACATTAGTTCCGGATTTGACATTCTTTTGTTTTCCTTTTGATCAAGAAGGCTAATATTATCGTACTCAACACAAAATATACACTCCATATTAAAATGCTGGTCCTTCTTTCTATACTTTATCAACAAATGGTTGCCATCCAATCTTAACTTGTCTTGTCATACCCAAAAGTCACCATTCAGGCTTGCCTCGCTAAATGTCTTTAGATATGTACAGATATCCACAGGCCTTTAGCGAACTTTCATTGAGAACGTGCCCAGCATTCCACAATTATTTAGCTATTCTATCCAGTCGGAGAGAGGGAGTGGGTAGCGCTAGTTGAGGAGAGGACTTCAGGCTTTTGATCAAAAATATATTTAATATTAACGCGATCACATAAAGCTGTTCAATCGAGGCGTAAGGTTGTTTTAAAATTGAAACAAAGTGGACAGGCTCAAAATTTGCATTAAATTATCATCGAAACTTCGTAATTCTCATTATTTATTATTCTGTAAGATTATTATTATGTTTTGGTTTACGACATTTTCAGACGGGCTATCCGCTGCGAAGACAGGTATAGTTGGGATTCGGCTAGGAGAAAAACGTCAGACTTTCAAAAAGAAATCTGTACTTGGACGTTTCGACTGCACAATGGCAGCCTTCTTCAGCTAAAAAATATATACAACTTATAAGTAAAAAAAATATATATGTACAACTAGTAAGTAAAAGACAGGCAGAAATGAGCGGAGTATATATATCAATACAATAAATATCCGCTGGTTCGTCTTTTTAAACATTTATGGTGAAGGTGGGACCCAATCAGGCTGGATGGTTTTAGATCTATCCTCAACGTTGCTGGTCAGTTACGCTAAATACCTATCGACTCAAGGCCTTTTTAATTAGACAGACTCCAACAGAACGGTGTCATAACAAGTTACGCTGTAGAACCAAAATTATTGACGTGACAAAAGAAAGTATATTCCTTCTAATAGTGAGACTTGTTAAATGAATAGTTGAATATAGTCATTGCGAGTTGTATTGCTTGGAGTTCATGCATTGCCTTTTATTTTCTGGCTGGTTGACAATTAAAAGCCGAGTGGGCTGTAGTTGACAGCACCCTCTCGTTGACAAACTCTCTTCGGAGGTTCGGTGCTCTTAGTTGTT
Source organism: Gonocerus acuteangulatus (assembly GCA_946811695.1). Classification (NCBI taxonomy): domain Eukaryota; kingdom Metazoa; phylum Arthropoda; class Insecta; order Hemiptera; family Coreidae; genus Gonocerus; species Gonocerus acuteangulatus. The sequence continues at coordinate 6,780,876 of OX328132.1, read as the reverse complement.
CTCTCGATAAATCAATTTCATTTTTGTGTCTTTCTTCATAATTCACGCTTCCAGCCTTTTGTTGTGTGTTTTTGTATACATTATCAATAGAGTGAGTCTCTCTAGTACATCACTCCTCTTAAAAATAAAAAAAAAGTAATACTAATAATAAAGAATAAGGAAGTTTTTTTTTGGTTTTACTCTTTATTTCCAAAAACCTTTTTGAATGAGAGAGCGAGAAAAAAACTTCAATCGTTATATGCCAAGAAAAAAATGAAAATAAGCTTATACCTCACAGACTGTGGAAGCTTAGCGAATTCCTCTGGAAGAGAATTTATTAAAACAAATGTTATACGAGTTTATGAAGCCTTTAAGAGATAATAATTGCATATGCCGACGTAGCGATGCTCCCCCCGGCCACCCTTTCTAACGACGGCATCACTGCCAATGAAGGTGTATTAGACCAGTGCGCATCTGTTGTGAGTTGGATGTATAGAAGATGCAAGCTGCAGGAATATTTCAGATCAACTCATACAACAATAACAAAAAATAAAAAAGTGGTATTTTCCAAAGACACCATACATATATTCTGATGTATTTTGACACGCTTAATCCGAATCCGGAGTCCGTTTTACTCGAGCACATTGGGTTTAAGGGCATTTGAAGCTCAAATTTCGTATAAACTCGTTTAAGAAGATATAACTAGAGCTTTTGAGGGTCACTGAATTCGAATCCGAAGTCTGTTTCACCCCATCGGCATAAAATCAGGGTCATTTCAAGGAAAAATGTGTTTATTTTCCAAAAAATTAATCTGTAGTTAAAAATTCATTTTTGCAATATAGACATATTTCTTCTTGAAATGATCTTGATTTCGCGCAAATGCACAGTGTAACGTCCAATGGACAAAAAATTTTTTTTTTTTTTTTCTTTTTTACGGCGCATCTACATCTAGGTCATTAGCGCCGACATCCAGGGTGTAGCGAGGAATTTTACCAGCGAGCCGTGGGATGATAAAATTCCTGCCGGAGGTTGGGAATCGAACCCACCATCTCCCGCTTATGAATCCAAGGCGCTAGCCATTAGACCACGGGAGACCCCGTTTTTGTTTTCTTATATTTAATTTTTAATCCTCTAGCTAAGTTTAGAAACTATTCAAGGAATTAAAATCGTATAATACTAATAAATATTAGTTTTATTTTGATCAACAAACACATTAGCAGTATTATAAACAAGGCAAAGTCTTTAAAACCTGTTTCATACCAACAATCAGTTTGAGCCTCTCTCGTTGAAGATAGGACAGTGTTTTTATTAAGTCATCCGAAGGAAATTACGTCAAAACTATTCCTTTTTTATCTGATATAATTGATTATGGGCAATTACTCCCTTATTATTTATCCTGACTTATTCTTCATTGATCTTGGACATTTTTTTAAAGTACAAAACTTTGATAGACCATAGCAAAAACCATTCATCTGAACACATCCCAAGTTTTTTAAAGTTTAAGTTTACCTCAAGTATAATGTACTGAGGGCAATTTAGTTTGCCGATTCCAAAGATTTTTATTTTGAGATCCATTGTCATTTTTTCTTCCAAATTTGAAAAAAAAAATGTGGTTAAATCCAAGAAGACAGTATTAATCCTTGGGCAAATGATTCAATTTAATCTGTAAGATGCTCCTAAAGAAATATTAAGCAATACTAAAAAAACTGTCAGTTTAGTCCTATATTATTTGTAAAAAATGTGTGAACGTGTTCACCGCAGAGAAAAAAAAACTCTTATATAAATACTGGTTGAAACAATATATCAACTTAGAAGAAATTGTTATTAATTTTTATCAAGAAAAAGATATTCGTGCCCTGATGGCCCTTCCGGCTTCCTTAGAGGCAGACATAAAAAAGAGTTTACAGTGTTGTGTGAGAGATCGAAAAAGCGCCGGGTTCTTCTGATATCTGGCCCAAAGCTTTTTTTACGGAGAAAGAATATAAAAAGGCAAAGCAAAATCAGACCGGACATTAATGAATGTATAATAGAGGATGACTTTAATAATCAAATAGATATTGGTTTTGATATAAGTTTACATTCTCAAGAATCCAAAAACGATTCAGACTCGGCATTAAAAAAAATATTTAATAATTTCATAGAAAATGGTAAAATATTATTATTCTATGGCAATATTACTATAAGTATAATTTACTACTACACGATTACTACATTATATGTTACAGTTATAATATATTTTATAATATTGTTATTAATAATATTATTACGTGCTATATTATTTCTATTAATATTACAATTAATATTATTATAGCCGTATAGTATACATTATTATACTACTGTTACATTGTTTTGAGTTGATTTCAGTTAATAAAAATGCTTATTTGAAAATAACTAGTGGTTAATGATTTTTGTCCATAATCCTCACTACTTCGTTACACTGTGCAATGGGGAGAAACAGACCTCGTATTAGAAGTCATCGACCCTCAAAACCATGGTAGCTCTAGTTACTTCTTCTTAAATGACTTCATACAAAATTTGACCTCAATTTCCCTTAAACCTGACGTGCAGGAGTGAAGCAGACTCCGGATTCGGATTCAGCGTGTTAAAATACATAAGAATATATGTATGGTGTCCTTAAAAATACCACTTTTTTATTTTTTGTAGTTGTGTAATTGATATATGCGTAAATAGAAAAATTTATATTATATGTAACAAGAGAATATTTTTTTAAATATAAAAAAATACGGTCTTTGTTCGTCTTTAGCTTATAAACGTATTATCGTGATAATACGACTTATCTTCGAGATTTTCCGAAGATTCGTAATAAAATTTCCTATAATGTTTTATTATTTAGAAATTGTGATATTTATTCGTTGTATAGGCAACAATAAATATGAAAAAATTGTAAAAAGTAGACATTTTTTCCTTTTTAGCGCGGTTCCTCCCTCCCCCATAGGGAGGAACCCCGCTTATAAGGTTGATACAATAAAACAATCCAGCTGTGCCGACTAGAAAATTTCGCGTTTCAGACACCCTAGATCCGAAAATAACGGTGGTTCAAATTTGTATGTATATATATATATATATATATATATATATATATATATATATATATATTTGTCTGTTAGCTCATTTCTGGCTTCCCTGATGGTCCGATTTTGATGAAATTTGGTACAAAAATCCGTCGTCCAATTTGAAAGGTCAAGTTCGTTAACCAGCAAAATCCGCCCACTGGAAGATGGCGTTTGAGGCGAAATTCGCGCAAAAAAATCGCAACGCTTACATTTTTGAGTTCATATGCTTGTAAGTACTCGTTTTGTAGGCTTATTGGCCTAGGAAAACGAATGAAACCGTCTTTAAGGCGATAGCTTTAACCGTTTTCGAGAAAATTGGGAACATAGTTGCTGAATAACGTTTTTGGTTTTGGCACATAAAATCATGGGATTCAGTAGAAACATTTTTTGCATGTTCAAATTTTATCAAAACTAATATCTTAAACTTTTGGTTACGTTTGGAGTTAAGGAAGGGTTAGAATAAAATATTTTATGAACAGACATGAAAAGTTTTGGGAACTTCGTATATTTTCATTAATATCTCGAACACGGTTGGGAAATTTTCATAAGTGGATAGAAACTATTTGAAAGATTTCTAAATTCTCTACAGAAAAGATTCTGAAACAAGTTTTGATTAGGTGATGTCAGTCGAAGAAATAAGTGCTTTAAACTTTAAATACGTCTGTTTAGTTCTTATGAACGGGTTTTTGTCGTTCTTTTTGTAATTTTTGTCTCTTTCCCTTAGTTTTTTATTGATTTTTATTTTTGTAATTTCTTATGTTAAGAAAATGTATTTGTGTGTAAAACAGGATAGGTAAAATGAGACCAATTTTCTAATGCTAGAAATAATGAAAAGTTTTGGGAACTTCGTATAAATTCTTAATATCTCGAAAACGGTTGAAAATCTTGGGAAGCGAAAGGTTACCATTCGAAAGCTTACTAAATGCTCTACAAAAAAGGTTCTGAAGAAAGTTTTAATTGGGCGATGTCAATCGGAGAAAAAAGTGCTTAAAGCTTTAAATTAATTGATTTCGTTTATTCCAATGGTTCTTTTTGTCTGTTTTATTTCTTGTTATTTTTTAATTGCTTATAGTTGGATAATGTATTTGACAATAAAACTGGTTAAGTAAAATAACAAAAACAATTTATTGTTAGAAATATAGATTTCCAAGATTCCAAGACCTTGTCACTAGCGGGTCCGTTTCTAGTGTAGCCGACCCTTCCAGGTAAGATTGTAAATCATGACCTTTCAAGACTTCACTACTCACAGGAACGGCGTTAGTGACCTTAAGGGTTGACACGCCATTATAATAATTAAAAAAAAAAGACTGGTGGAACCAAAATAATAACTGCTTCTATTTTAATCTTTCCAAATTAGACTAGGGATATGAACGGACCCGCGCTAAGATGATGCAGTTCCTGCGAGACGGACTTTTTTTGTTTGAACCCACGCGTACTGGTAAACCTCTGCAGGCCTTAGCCACACGGAAATTGTAACACAGCATAGAATCCGGTAACTGGGAAAAGTTCGCTTTGATAAAGTTAGAGATTTTAAAGCTTACTAAAGATTTTATAAAATTATGTTGTTTAAAGAGCGACTACTCAATTCAAAAATAACAATTAAAATTCAAACGTGAATATTTTAAGTAATTTTTTTTTCGGTGGTATTTATGCGAGTAGCACTGGGCTAAGCATCCATGGTGCAGCAGAGAATATCTTCAAGGGGAACTGAAACGAAAAAAGTCCGTCTCGCAGGAACTGCATCATCATAGCGCGGTTCCGTTCATTTTTTTTTCTTTACGGCGCATCTACATCTAGGTCATTAGCGCCGACATCCAGGGTGCAGCGAGGAATTTTACCAGCGAGCCGTGGGATGATAAAATTCCTGCCGGAGGTTGGGAATCGAACCCACCATCTCCCGCTTATGAATCCAACGCGCTAGCCATTAGACCACGGGAGTCCCCCCGTTCCGTTCATATCCCTAGTCTAATTTGGAAAGATTAAAATAGAAGAAGTTATTATTTTGGTTCCACCAGTCTTTTTTTTTAAATTAATTATTATAATGGCGTGTCAACCCTTAAGGTCACTAACGCCATTCCTGTGTGTAGTAATGTCTTGAAAGGTCATGATTTACAATCTTACCTGGAAGGGTCGGCTACCACTAGAAACTGTCCCGCCAGTTTCAAGGTCTTGGAATCCTGGAAATCTATATTGCTAACAATAAATTGTTTTTTTTTTTTTTACTTAACCAGTTTTATTGTCAAATACATTATCCAACTATAAGCAATTAAAAAATAACAAGGAATAAAACAGACAAAAAGAATCATTCGAATAAACGAAATCAATTAATTTAAAGTTTTAAGCACTTATTTCTCTGATTGACATCGCCTAATTAAAACTTTCTTCAGAACCTTTTTTGTAGAGCATTTAGTAAGCTTTCGAATGGTAACCTTTCGCTTGTCAACGGTTTTCGAGATATTAAGGAAAGTAAACAAAGTTACTAAAACTTTTTATGTCTGTTAATAAAATATTTTATTCCAACCCTTCCTTAACTCCAAACGTAACCAAAATTTCAACATATTAGTTTTGATGAAAGTAGAACATGCAGAAAATGTTTCAACTGAATCCCATGATTCTAAGTACCCAAACCAAAACCGGTATTCAAAAACTATTTTTCCAATTTTCTCAAAAACGGTTAAAGCTATCGCCTTGAAAATGGTTTCATTCGTTTTCCTAGCCCAGGAAGCATATAAAACGAGTACTTACAAGCTTATGAACTCAAAAACGTAAGCGTTACGATTTTTTTTGCGCGAATTTCGCCTCAAACGCCATCTTCCAGTAGGCGTATTTTTCTGGTTAACGAACTTGACCTTTCAAATTAGACGAAAGATTTTTGTACCAAATTTCATCAAAATCGGACCATTAGGGAAGCCGCAAATGAGCGAACAGACAAATATATATATATATATATATATATATATACAAATTTGAACCACCGTTATTTTCGGTCTCTAGGGGTTCTGAAACGCGAAATTTTCTAGTCGGCACTTCCGGATTGTTTCATTGTATCAACCTTATAAGCGGGGTTCCTCCCTATGGGGGAGGGAGGAACCGCGCTAAAAAGGAAAAAATGTCTACTTTTTACAATTTTTTCATACTTATTGTTGCCTATACAACGAATAAATATCACAATTTCTAAATGGGGGGGGGGCGCTAATATCAACCTGCAGCAGGTCCAATTCTGTTAACCTCTTGATATATTTTCAGTTCCATAGCATATTTTTGAAGCAAACGGGAAGTATTTAATAGATAGGTTTATCTATAAGTAAACAGTCCTTGAATTCGTGGCCCTTAAACATTGTTTACAAATACAACTCTGAAGGTTTGTATAAGGAAGGTTAAAATCGTGGAGGGGGTGGGCACGACAATAACCTGGCAAATGTAATGATAAAGTTTCAGCGAGCTTGATTGTTAAAACGTTAATTGCGTGTGTATTGAAGGCGAGAGGTCTTTGATCTTCAGGGCTATGGGGTTCTTAATTATGTGAACGTATATTGCTAAGTTCCTCTTTGTTCCAACTTACTTGGGTGTTGGGAAAGTTTACTTTATCCTTATGAGTATAGGTATATCAGGGATTTTGGTAGTTTGTAAACTGGTCTGTAGTTGAATACTGATGTAGTGGCTTGCACGTTTTGTGTAATTTAGGTTATGCTCTTAGAATTGGCGTTGGAATAACTGAGGTTTCGCGTTTGTAACTGTGTGTAACTCCTCTGTTGTGGTTGTTGGTTACGCACTCTGCATCTACCCTTGTGAATGGGTAGGCGGAGCTTTGTCGGAATGTTTGAAGATCATAAAATTAGTGGCTGGTATGGTGGGGCGATTGTGGAGCAAGGATTTCTTCAAAATTACCCTTCGAGTGTAATGAACTCTTCCCTACTGTTTGTGTACCGCGGTATTCTATCTATATAGGCGGTATCTTGCTGAACCGTCATTTCACAAATGTAGACATTATAGAAAAAAGTAAGAATCCTGGCAAAGCTTAAAAATAAGTCATGCCCTTCTGTACATCTCAAAAACACTCCACTACCAGTATCCAGCGAGGTTCGATATCTAGGATTATACCTTGACAGCCGACTCACATGGAACCCTCACACGAGACTGAAAAGACAAGAACTGAACAAAAGATACGGACTACTTAGACGACTCCTTGGACCCTCATCTAAATTATCAATACAAAACAAACTAACGATGTACAAAACAATCATTCGACCAATATGGACATACGGACTTGAACTCTGGGGATCTGCAAAGCCATCCAACATCAACAGAATACAGGCATTCCAGCCAAAAGTGCTCCGTAAAATTGTGAATGCCCCTTTCTACGTCTCAAACAAAACCCTTCACAATGACCTCAACATTCCATTTGTCCTTGACCTGGCTAAAACCCTTTTCCAAATGTTCCACTCCAAATTGTCCTACCATCCTAATCCCGAAGGTCTATCCTTATCTTCCCAATCCCATCCAGACAATCCTCCCAGGCGGCTCAAGAGACAGTGGCCCCGAGACAATTTACTTACCTGATGTTATCGTGACCATCAAAATATTTACTGCGTCATCTGTGGAAGTGCCAACAGTGGTTGTTTCCTTCCATATTTTGCATGTTTTTTTTATTTTATTTTACTTTTACCGTTTTTGTCAACTTGTACATAATATCTGCACCATCAAACTTGATCATTGTACTGTTTATAATTTGTACAGATTTCAAATAAATAACAAAAAAAATACTTATATATATATATATATATATATATATATATATATATATATATATATATATTGTTTTAGCACGGTTATATTGTTTATGCGCATCTAAGACAATTCGCTCCATACAGTTATTGCATATATACATCAGTTACAATATTACATATGTATATATATCTATAAACAAGTGGCATTATTTGTATACGACTGGTTGATCAATTAGTCAATGTTACATATTCATTCATGCATATTATTCGTTCTTTACAGTGTCCAAGTGATGCAATACCTTTCTTATCTTATTTATTGTACTTGTTTGAATATAATAGAGAAATGGGATGTTTCTATTGGGGAAAAAAAAATTGTCCATAGTTTTGGGATGTGTAAGGATTGTTGCTATATGTAGACTGCTGTCAGTAAGTAATTCGGTCATGTCATACGGTAAGTCTAGATATTGACGTTGACGGCATTCTGTTAGTATGCGTTTTACGGTTAGTTCGGTGTTACATATTTTACATGTAGGCTTTTCTTTTTTAGTAATTAAGTACTCGTGTGTGTGTCCAATTCTAAGTCTAGTTAGTACTACTTCTTCTCTTCTATTTTCTCTGGGACTGGAAGGCCATTCTGCGATTTTATTTGTTGCAATTTGTTATTGGTAGATATGTTTGTCCAGTCATTTTGCCATTTGTTATTGGTAGATATGTTTGTCCAGTCATTTTGCCATTTGTTATTGGTAGATATGTTTGTCCAGTCATTTTGCCATTTGTTATTGGTAGATATGTTTGTCCAGTCATTTTGCCATTTGTTATTGGTAGATATGTTTGTCCAGTCATTTTGCCATTTGTTTAAATTTCATGTTGAGTCTGTCTCGTAAGGGGTTTGTCTTGGTAAGGTCTTGGTCTTGTCTGTTTGTTACTTATACAAATTCACACCGTTTGACCAATTTTGATCAAACTTGACACAGAGGTAGGTCTTGATCCGGGGAGTGCACTAGGCTAGATCAAAATCATTTACCAGATGTCTGTCTGTATGTTTGATCGTTATAAAAATCTTTCTAGGAATTACAGTTCGGAGGTCAAGGTTCGAAACTGTGAACTCGAACAGTTACAGATTTGTGCTATTAGATTTTAATGTTACTTATTTGGTTTCTAATTTATTATTACATTTCTAGTTGCAGAAAGTAGGTTAGGCATGGCACACCGGGTAACAGCTAGTTTTCATATAAAAAAAGAGTTTATTGCCAACGCTTATGTCTGAATTTGAATCAGTGATATGAAGAGAAAAAAAACTCACCCGTTTAGAAGTACCAAATCGCTAAAGGAGGACCAGCATATATAACAATTTTAACGTGGATTATTTTCAGTCCCCAGAAGAAGGAATGTGCGTGCGTAAATTACAACCTTCAGTCAATTGAGCGAAAAGGAGTCAGGAAAATTCTAATGTGTGAAATTCCTATATTTTGGCGCTGTTATAATCTATTAAAAACCTTTAAAATGCCACTTTTATTGAAGATTTAATTCCTTCAGCTTTACAACTTGTTTATCATTAAAAAGTGTTAATCTAAAATCATTAGTAATTTATTTTTATTTTTTATATTTTCTTTTTCTTTCTCAATCATATTAATTTTTTTAGATTAGTTCCTTATCTATCATTTTTATTATATTTTTAATTAATTTATTTATCTATATATATTATTATTAGCTATTTCTTAATTTCATTTTGTGTGATCATAAAGAAGCTCATGTATATACTCATAACACTTAACAACACTTATAACCAATGGACTTTATTATTGTTCAGATGTAAATAAAGGTATTTAAAAAAAATCTAGAAAATTTTAAAGATTAGGGGAAAAATGTTAAGCGTTTTTGTACTATGTTTTTTCAAGTTTCACTAGGTTAAAAAAATGCGGGACACTGTGAAAACAAAGTACAGATATTTTCACAGAAATAAACCACTCAAAACATAAAGAGATTACTCTAAATTTCCCGACATTGTTGGCATGTTGGTTGTATTTTTGGATGTGAAGGAGCTAAAATGCGGGACACCCTGTAGTACCCTGTGAAAACAAAGTACAGATATTTTCACAGTAATAAACCACTCAAAACATAAAGAGATTACTCTAAATTTCGCGACATTGTTGGCATGTTGGTTGTATTTTTGGATGTGAAGGAGCTAAAATGACATTAAAGGGAAATGATAAGATGATTTAAAATTAAAAATAATTTTTCTTTATAATAATAACAATATTGGTATTCTTTCTAGTACTATAATACTATAGTAAATACTTGGTTAATCAAACTAGTCACAGTGGAACAACTCATAGAAAAAGTTCATTAATTTTGGGAGGGAGAGGTTATGCAGTTCCTATATCTTCCTGAATCAAAAGAATTCTCATGAATACCGAAACATCCGGTTATGTTCAAATTTCTATTCATTCGAACGTTAATGAAACCTCAGAACATGGCTCGAAAATTACCGATCCTTCCGATATGCTGCGCCATGGAAGAAGAGAGCTCTAGAGCTTCAATATCCGAAGCTTCGGAGTCGGAGGAGTTGGCGTATTCAAGGCACGAATCTACCAGCACGCTACACCCCATTTATTCTCACGATTTCGGATCTTCCCTCTTACAATGGAGGGGAACGGGTTGGGGCTTTGGGGGGATTCAGAAGAACAAGGCAGCTCACGTCGAAAAAATCATTAACTGGACAGATTCGGCCTGGGAATTTATGGACTTCTTCCTGAAAATACAGCGTTAACCCAGCAAAGAGTTATTGTAGAAGTGTTTATACTCCTACGAGTGATTGTTGGTCTTAATTAATTTGATTGTCTCAGACTTGTTTCGAAGGTGTCTTCTATATTGTAACAAGATGTAAAGCTATAATGGTATAACAATAACGTAATTGAGGCAAAATGGAAGGTAACAGTGATTTAATGTGTATCAAAACTTACGGATGAAAACATTCTGTATTTATTTATAGCTATACTGGCTGTTACACAGCGTTCTATGCCTAACCTACTTTCTGCATCTAGAAAAGGAAAAATAAATTAGAAACCATATAAGTAATATTAACATCTAATAACGCAAATCTCTAACTATTTCGGTTCATATTTTTGAACTCGTGACCTCCAAAATGTGAGTACTAGAACATTTTGACCTAGCCTATTACTCCTCCCGAATCAAAACCTACATGTGTGCCAAGTTTGATCAAAATCGGTCGAACTGTGTGGATTTTTATAAGGACCAAACATACAGACGAACAGCTGGTAGACGTTTTTGACCTAGCATATGACACTCATCGTATCAACACCTACCTGTGTGCCAGGTATGGTCAAAATCGGTTAAACGGTGTGGATTTGTATAAGGAACAAACAGATGGACAAACAAACAGACACGTGATTTACATATATATATATATATATATATATATATATATATATATATATATATATATATATATATATGATGATCCATCCTTCAGTTTATGCGTGTATTTTCATCGTGTATAATGTTATTAAATTTAATCCATGATTTTTCAGGCGGAAGGCCAATAAAAGAGAACTAGCCAAGTAATTTTAATTTATTTATATAATTCCTACGTGTTTCACACACTAGGTGCTTCTTCAGGAGCTAGAGAACTCCCTAGATCTACTTGTAACATTAGGGTGTATTTTAGTCAAGTAGGTATTTTAGCTCCTGAATAGGCACCTAGGTTGTGAAACGTGTAGACCTTCTTCAGGAGCTAGAGAACTCCCTAGATCTACTTGTAACATTAGGGTGTATTTTAGTCAAGTAGGTATTTTAGCTCCTGAATAGGCACCTAGGTTGTGAAACGTGTATAGCTTCTTCGGGAGCTAGAGAACTCCCTAGATCTACTTGTAACATTAGGGTGTATTTTAGTCAAGTAGGTATTTTAGCTCCTGAATAGGCACCTAGGTTGTGAAACGTGTAGAGCTTCTTCAGGAGCTAGAGAACTCCCTAGATCTACTTGTAACATTAGGGTGTATTTTAGTCAAGTAAGTATTTTAGCTCCTGAATAGGCACCTAGGTTGTGAAACGTGTAGAGCTTATATAAATAAATTGAATTGACTTGGTTAATTCTCATTGATAGACATTCCGCCTAAAAAATCTAGGATTACTATAAATAAAAACATTCTGGGTTGTTGAAAAAACTTGTATTTGTTGGGTCATTTATAAAATATAAATAAGTCATAACATTTGTATACTAATATAAAATAAAGAGTGACTGATAGAATACTACTGTTACGTTTCGGTAATACTTGGGCTGTAAGAAAACCCTTCATCGCTGCCTTGTCAGAAAAAGCAAAACCAGCTGGATGGGAAATGTGCTATTAACTATTATATTGGTCTAACAAGAGATATATTTATACAAAATTATAGTGAAGGATATAAGCCTCGAAAGAAAAAAAGTCAGTCCCGTAACAGACCACGAGGGCCCTGAGCAGCAGATACTAGAGAGGTATCTGATTCATAACCATACGGCACACTAGTGTGGTCGGTACTATGCTCCGACCGCCTGATTTTCCCCTTGCTGCTTTGCCTGCTAGGGGCGTCTTTGTGAGCGTTAAAGTCATCTGAGCGTCCTTCTGACGCTATTCGAGTATGAAGTTTGGAGGCCTTGAGCACAGGTCCTTCATATTGTATCATATTACCAGATGTATTAATATACTGAATGTAATAGCCAATAAAGAAATCAATTAACGAAATACCTGTGTTACAAGTGGCACCCAGGGCTACATTATACTACCCCAGACTCCGGGTACTGTGGTCCATGTGCACATTCAACGACAGCGTCCACAATTTTTGTTTCTTCCTAATGAAACTAGGTGTATAGCATACCTAGAACCAATGATTTTACGAGTTCGTTAACAAGTAAAATCGGGCCACATAAAAAGTTTACGCTAATGCAAAAGGGATTAAGAAAGATATCTACAAGAAAAGTATGCGGCGGCGTAATGCTCTTGCCAGGTTATGGCTGGCTAAGTAAAGCTTCATCGAGGAATCATCATTGCAGCCCCGGTGAATGGGAGCAATGAATTAAGTGCCATCAAGGATAATTTTCAAGATGAATGAGTTTGAACCTTGGGGTTAATAGCACTTGAAGGAGCTGTGGAGGCCCTATGTAAATAGAGGGGAGGTGCAAGGGGTGAGGGGTCCGCCATGCCTCTTTTCGTCTATCTAGCTGATGGTAAACCTCTGCTTTGAAGCTCATAACCATAAAAAGCTCCTATGGTGTTTAACACATTCTGAAGAGGACGTTCAGTAAATTAGTTATTACTTTTAGATTGTTTTATACCAGTACCCCTAGCATGAAATCTTTTATCACGGTAGTACTACCAATAATGGTATTCCATACCTTTGATTTGTTTCGTTTCTTATTGCAATACATAATTTTTTCAAAAGGAAAAGGAAATAAATTAATATTAAAAGTTAAATAAATAATAATGTGTAAAGTGGTAATAATATTTTAAGAAAAAAATTAAGATTACGAAAACTGTCAAACTTTGCTCAAAGACAGCGAACAGAGAAATATATTCATAAAGTTTTATCTGTTCTCACTCATTAGGGAATGTTCGACCCCTTGGTAGAACTAAATGAATATATCCTAGGAGTATAGGGTTTTTAACACACACACCACACTGTACTAATGTTATTTATTATTTATTTATTTTACAAGCTTCGCAACGACGGCGACTTGCTCTTTTTTTTTTTTTACAGTAAAAAATACAAATTTATATGTTCACAATTATCAGTAACTTATAGTACTAAATACAACAAAAGTTTGAAAAGAGCTTACGACAAAAGTTAGGAGGTTTGTGTTGAGAATTATGTGCTAAACATTATTTAGAGCCTTGCTTTTTGAAATGTAGTTAATATATTTACATAACTTATAACTAAAACTAACAACAATTTTTTATTAGGTCATGATGGGTTCTACATGTTGTGGTTTTCCATTAATGACCAAGTAAAATTGAGTAATAATTACATAATAGAAAATAAAAATAATAATAATAATTACACTATAGAAAAAAAAAATCTTTTGTTTCGTCAGATTCTGTGATACAAGTTTATGTGTTTTAAATATTGGAGTATAGAGTGTATGTATGGACTACCCTCTGTAAGAAGTTCTTGTAGGTCGTGTGGGATGTTCAGTTTGTCACGTCTTTTACATTCAGTGAGTATATGTTTAATGGTCAATGTTATGTTACAAACTCTGCATATCGGTTTGTCTTTTTTCTCCATGAGGTAATTATGTGTGAGCAACGAGTGTCCAATGCGAAGTCTGGTCAGTACTACTTGGTCTCTTCTTGTCAAGGTATGTTGTTCGTTACTCCATGCTTTTACTGTGTTCTTAATTTGTGATAATTTGTTGTTTGTTTGTAGCCAGCGATGCAACCAGTCGTTTAATGTATGTGTGCGTAATGTGTGAACTAAATCATCTAACGTAATGTTTTCAATGTCTAGGATCTGTTTATTTGTTGCGTCTTTTGCATGTTTGTCTACTGATGTACTTAGTCCGATCCTCTGTACTAATGTGACCCCATATTACCTTACTGATTTCCCACAAAGCTGTTAATAATGTTTTTGTACTGTCACAGCTCTGAGGATGGTGTCATATTCTTCTGAAAGCACTTAGTTCTCATACTACGAATAATATTTGTGAATTAAATACTAATTTTTATCTCTCCCGATCATTGCCCTTCACTCCTAGGAACCGCGTCCTTTGGATTGAGTCGAGCTTGAGAATTCGCGTCATTGGTAATAATGCAGCTAACTATGAGTTTTCTTATAATCCGGGGTTGAACGCACTTAAATATAGATCGTTTGCTAGGGAAGAACACAAAATATGAGTTTGATAGCAATCTACATATGTGTTGGGCAAAAATTATTCAGAATGATGAATAATGATTAATGAATAAATGTATTATTTCATTCATGAATGAAGAATAATTACTTTTATTCATTATTCGTTATTCTGTGAATGAAGTTTATGTTTTATGTCAAGATCCCCCGTGAAAAGAAAAATAACTCGAGATTTGAAAAACAGGCTTCAACTCAAGCCCAGTTTAGATCAGATCCAAAACATTTTTTTTTTTTAATATGCTCTGAAAATATCATTATCCAATTTCACCGACTCCTCGAACTAACACTCGCACAAATTAAAACTTATAAAGATATGCTCTAAAAATATGAACAACCCATTTCCAAGACTCCTCGAAATAACACTCGCACAAATTAAAACTTATAAAGATATGCTCTAAAAATATCAACAACCCATTTCCAAGACTCCTCGAAATAACACTCGCACTAATTAAAACTTATAAAGATATGCTTTAAAAATATCAACAACCCATTTCCAAGACTCCTCGAAATAACACTCGCACAAATTAAAACTTATAAAGATATGCTCTAAAAATATGAACAACCCATTTCCAAGACTCCTCGAAATAACACTCGCACTAATTAAAAATTATAAAGATATGCTCTAAAAATATGAACAACCCATTTCCAAGACTCCTCGAAATAACACTCGCACAAATTAAAACTTATAAAGATATGCTCTAAAAATATGAACAACCCATTTCCAAGACTCCTCGAAATAACACTCGCACAAATTAAAACTTATAAAGATATGCTTTAAAAATATCAACAACCCATTTCCAAGACTCCTCGAAATAACACTCGCACAAATTAAAACTTATAAAGATATGCTCTAAAAATATCAACAACCCATTTCCAGGACTCCCCAAACTAACGTGAGGAATTAACTGCATTATTTCCCAGTAAATACTTTCTTCAAACTATTATTTATGTATTTTAGTATTCAATTCTAATTTAAAAAAAAAAAAAACAAAGCCTTCACCCCTATTTGGAGTCGAACCTACGACTTAAGCACATAGGGTTCACACCTAATCAGCTAATCATTTTCAAATTAATGTAAGCGTAAGGGAAATCATACATAAATAATTGTACGTTATATTAATAATTATATAAATATACATACAAACACATGTATGTATATAAAACAAGATGCTTTTAGAAATGATTACATATAATATGCAAATATAAATCAATTCATTTACAATAAAAAATATATAACAAAAATCAATTAGTAAAAATAAAGTACGTTAGCGTAAAATTACATGAAAATCAATCTATAATTATTTGTCTATTTGTTAGATTTTTTATATTTTCAAGTGACTAAGATTTCTTAATTACCCTAGCAAAGAAGGACATAATTCGAATATTCCTGGTAATTATACTACAATCACCCAAACTTTAATCTTAAAATACCTATAAAAAGATTAAACTATTAATTTTAACTAACGATAATGTAAATTTAGCAATCTTTTTTGTAGGAAGTCTTAGCAGGAAGAATTCTTCGCTTTTGGATGACCTCTTGGGAACCAGTCGTTCGAAATTTACTTCCCGTTATTTTTTTTCCCAAAGAAATGCTCAAAAAGCCGGAATGAGCGCCAAGCATCATTTTATCAAAACTTAACTGTAGCTGTTATATGTTGGATATTATGTGGGACTATCAGTTGAAATGGTTAGGGGCAACAAGATTAAGTAGCATACAGGGCTTGTAGTCTACATAATATTCAAAATATAGCAGCGAGAGTTAAGTTTTGCTAAAAATGTTGTTTGGCACTATTTTTCCCTAATCCCTTTAATTATAATGGAAAAATATAAGATAAATAATCACCATAAATGGATATATTGTCAGAAATGCATTCTCTCGTCAAATTTAGGATAGCAGAGTACTTTTGATGAAACCCGCGTGACCTCACTGTCATGGAGGAAAGCATACGTGTATACACTCTGCCGTGAGTTTGAATTTCAGAAGGTTAGGTTACGGGTCAGCCTTAATTAGTCATCTGCCAATAACTTCATTATCGTTGTATAATATGCGGAAGTAACGCACATAACGGAAACCTACACAATCAACAATTAGGTCATATAAAATTATATACTATCATCAGCTATCACGTTCCGTCATTGTCGAGTACGAGAAATCACGTATAGCATCAATTTGAACAATAAACATTTTTATAGTGTGACTTTATTTATTGCTTGGCTGTATTTATAGTGTGACTGTATTTATTGGTTGAGTGTATTTATAGTGCGACTGTATTTATTGGGTGAGTGTATTTATAGTGCGACTGTATTTATTGGGTGAGTGTATTTATAGTGTGACTGTATTTATTGTGTGAGTTTATTTATAGTTTGACTGTATTTATTGCGAGGCTTTGATTGAGACAGCTGTTCATTAAAAATGAAAAAGAGTAAAACAATTCATGTTTGTGTTTATTAATGTAGGTTATTATTCAATTAATAGCCTTATTAATGGAGTAAATTATTCGGGAAAACAGTCTACAATAACAAAATTCTTGGGTCAATTTTGGGGAAAGTGCTTAGTTATGCAGCTCATGCGTGACGGACTTTTACTTTTAACTATTGATAGCTGTTCCTGGGAAATTTAAGACCACGTCACATTTGTTGCAGTCTCCTAATAAATAAATAAAAAATAATTTGATCATCCATTGATCAAATTATTTTATTTAACAAACTACGTAATTTCATGATCACAAACCTCATTTCATTGGTTGTCACTTTAGTGAGACTTTTAACTTATTGAGTACTACCATTTAATTAATCACAAGTAACTTTATTTTTATCCAACAAGTGATTTTATCCAGTTTTATTTTCCACGATTCCTTTCGTTTCAAAAGGAAAGGAGTTTTATGAATGATGCAGAGGCCTCTGAAGTTAAGGCCGCGAAGGGAAAACTTTGGCAGTAAGTATAAATTCGTTCGTTGGAACAAGATCAATGCTATCTTGAGAACATTAAAAAAAAAAGTTTTTTCCCATTCCTTCCAACAGTATAACGGGAAAAGTCATTATAAAATAGGTAGTGCCGAGACAGAATAGAAAAATTGAACTAATCAAATAAAAAAACCAAAAAAAAACCGCATTCTTCATAAAAAATGTTGGTGTTGTGTCTTGATTGGATTCATTTTTTACAAATTACAAAAGATGTAGCTGTTGAGTGTGAACCCGAAAAACAACTTTTTAACATTTCCTTTTCCTTACTGTATATATATATATATATATATATATATATATATATATATATATATATGTATATATATATATATATATATATATATGTATTTGTATATGTAATGGGGTTGTCCCGAATTTAAATGGGAAAACTGCTGGAGTTGAAAAACTAAGGCATAAAGCCATTAAGAGATTTGCTCATTTTTGTTCGTTTTGGAGAAAATCGCAAAACAAGAAACAAAACAGTTTTCATTTTTGTACTTATTTCTTCACATTTTATTGATATTATTACCAATTTTTTGGAGATCCGGTGGCCGTGAGGTTTAAGGCTTGAGCACTTAACACTCCGTGCCAAAGGTCGTGGGTTCGATTCCCACTAGGGGCGGTGACTTTTCTTTCGAAAAAATAAAAGGCATCGCCCCTATCCTGGCTAGAAAAAAGTGGTAACCTATAGATAACCCGTCCTAAAATTCGTGGTTAATAATAAATGAATTTTACAATGGAAATAACTAAATATAGTAGATATTGCTGAGAATGTTGCCCGCAAGCAACAATGCAAGCATTTCATCCAGCACTGACAGCTAAACGTTGTTCTGGTGATATTTGGTGCACTGCATCTATGATCTATTAATTGCTCTGTTGAGTTGATTGACACCAAATAAACTTCCTTTTTGAAGGTTCCCCTTACGAAAAAATCCATGAGTATGATTTCAGATGATCAGGGCGGCCAAGTTACTATTCCTCCACGTCCAATCCATCTTTGTGGATAATTTATGTTCTGCCAAGCTCGAGCAGCTCTGCTATAATGAGTTGGACATCCGTCAAGTTGGAACCACATTTCACCCGCTGCTGTAAGGGAAGGTCCTCTAAATAATAAGAAAAGGCGATTAATTAAATTATTATTATTATTATTAATTAAATTATTCTTTTATTATTTTCGTGCAAGGATTAGGAGTAATGTTTATTTATTAATTACAACGAAATATTATATTGTTCGAAAATTAATAAAATGTACGTCTTATTTGAAAAAGGAGCTGTTTTTCGGCATTACAGAAGAAGGGATCCTGATTTATTTTAAAAGTGTAACGAATTACTATCAATAAAACCAGTAGGGGTCTCCCGTGGTATAGTGGCTAGTGCACTGGATTCATAAGCGGGAGATGGTGGGTTCGATCCCCACCGGCGCCAGAAATTTTCTCATCTCAGGGCTCGCTGAGAAAATTCCTGGTTGCTCCCTGGTTGTCGGCGCTAATAGCCACGATTTGTTGATGCGCCGTAAAAAAAAAAAAATAAATAAAAAATAAAAATAAAACCAGTAATTGAGTTTAGGTGGTATATTCAGTTATGTTTGGAATATTCATTACATTAATTAATATATGTATAATTAGGCGCTTGGACGGTATAGATTCTTGGTGGTGTAGGCTGTAATTGTATATTACTTTAAGAGCTCCTGAAGAGGCGTCATAGGCGACACATGTAGACCATAATATAAGAGTAGTGTAGAAAGTGAGTGCTTATGTTCGAATTTGACCTTCTGTCACATATAAATATATTAGAAAAATAGGGGCACCATCTTATAATACAGAATTTAAATATCTAATTTTAGATTAATTTCAAACGTGCAGAAAATATGTTGATTGAATCTAAAGTCTTCAAGTATCTAAATCGAAAATTAGTTTGAACAAATATTTTTATCAACGCTTCTCAAAAAAGGTTAAAGGTGTCACCTTAAAAATGGTTTCAAGTAGATTAACTCGATAAGAAATTGAATATGAATTTCAATCACAGTTATATTCGAGATCTATGGGTTCTGGAACGTGAAATGTTTTAGTTTCCATTTCCGGATTGCGTCATGAGGTCAACCTCATAAGAAGATTTCCTCCCTATGGAGGGAAGGAGGAACCGCGCTAAAAGGTGTGAACCTTGTATGACAGAGAAGAAATAGATTTTTTTTTTATTTTTTATTTTATTTTATTGAAAAAAAAATAACAGATTAAAATACATATTACTTAAAATAGTGCACCTACAGATCACTACACTATAATATTGGTGCTATAATGATGGAAAAACAAGATTGTTTATACGGGAGATAAAATAGTTCTGTTTGCCCGTCCACTGAAGTGTGTTCACTGTTATTTTCAATTGTGCTAAACATAATATTTAGATATATAATTAATATTATACATTATTTAAACAGTATTTGTAGACATAGATGATATATTATACAAGTAGTTGGAAACAATAACTATGAGGGAAGGCGGAGCTTAGATAGTTGTAGTTTGTTTACAATTCTTAATCCTAGGGGCCAGAAGATAATTCAGTCAGTGTGTGTTAATACTTCAGTTAGTGCGTGTAAGGGCCGCCACACACTATGAGGTGGACCGGACAGGTTTTCCCGTCCGGTGCACCTGTCCGGTCTACCTCATAGTCTGTGGCGGAACTTTACTACCCCCACTCTACCCTTTCCGGCGACCTCACACCTGATGAAAATTCGATTATTTCCACCTCACATGCGAGTAGACCTCATGTGTGTGTGGGGGTTGTCAGGTGTACCTGATGAGGTATCAGTTTTCTGCAACTCTGATTTGTGTTGATTTGTTTTACCGTTGTGGCCTTTTTATTTATTTATTTATGGAATCAGTTTAAAGTGTAAAATGTCTCATAAAATTAACGAAGTTCTTAGTGATTTCATCGAAATTTATAAAAATGAACCATGTTTATGGAAAATAAAAGACGATGATTTTCACACTAGAAATAAAAGGGATGCTGCATATCGCAAATTAATATACAAACTGCAGAAAATATATCCAAATGCAAACGAGAGTATGGCTAAAAGTAAAATTAATAGTTTTCGATCTAATATTCGAAAGGAGTAGAGGAAAATTGACTCCTCAAGATTCTCAAAGTAGCTGTTAGTTTTTCGTGTGGAGATATAGCGGCCCTCACTTGTGTATATTTCTTCTTAATGAAAGGAGATACAAGTGACAATGACTCTATGTAAACTGATTCGTTCATGCGCAGATACTTGCGATAATCTGTTGGTTCATCTCTTGATTCCTTCAGCAGATTGATATGGGTGAATTTATTTCTTCTTTGCAACAATTCCTTACGCCATTGTTTGCGTTTTTTTCGTTTGTTTTTACGTGTATCAAATACTACTGCAAATAGAGAGAGATAGAGTAGATCATCTCCTGGAGGATCCATGTTGAAGACTGACAAACCTGTCCGGTACACCTGAACAGTGTGGGTCACCGGTAGACCTGACAGGTGCACCTCACGGGTGTACCTGTCCGGTACACCTGAACAGTGTGGGTCACAGGTAGACCTGACAGGTGCACCTCACGGGTGTACCTGTCCGGTACACCTGAACAGTGTGGGTCACAGGTAGACCGGACGGGTGCACCTCACGGGTGTACCTGTCCGGTCTACTTCATAGTGTGTGGCCGGCCTAAATGTATAGATTTCCTTTATGTAGATTTATTTCAGTAAAATGTGATTAGTTCTTCTGTGTACATAACGTCGAGTAATGTGATTAGTTCTTCTGTGTACATAACGTCGAGTAATGTGATTAGTTCTTCTGTGTACATAACGTCGAGTAATGTGATTAGTTCTTCTGTGTACATAACGTCGAGTAATGTGATTAGTTCTTCTGTGTACATAACGTCGAGTAATGTGATTAGTTCTTCTGTGTACATAACGTCGAGTAATGTGATTAGTTCTTCTGTGTACATAACGTCGAGTTGTCCGTTTCTCGTAGTTCCCTATTGGTTTAATCAGAGGGTTTTGTTTCTGTTTACATGCTTTAAAGAATTTTACTGTGAGTTTCCGGATATAATTTTTTAACAGAGGTAATTTTGAAGTTTCATGAAGTATCTTTATTCGAGTATATCTTGGTAAGTTTTCTGCATTTATTCTGGAATACTTGTAATTTTTTATAATTAGTTTTTGATATATAGCTCCATACAGGACATGCATATGTTAGTACGGGCCTAATACAGGATATATAGCTCCATACAGGACATGCATATGTTAGTACGGGCCTAATACAGGATTTATAAAGTTTTAATTTATTATCGGAGCTGAGTTTTGATTTTCTATTGAAATAAGGATAGATCTGGCAGAGGACTTTTGTTTTGTTTCTTAAGGCGTACCAACCTTTTAGGATATTAACGCCACAGATGTTAAATAAAGTTTGTAATTTTATTTTATAAATTTATGGTTGTTATTAAGCCTTTATGTGATTAAATTATTGTCTTCAAAATGATATATTATCGAATATTAGAATTTTTAAACTTATGTTACTTAATTTAAATATTTGTTGATAGTTAATTTAAGTACCTCGAGCAATGATTTCTGTTTGGTGTCGGGGTTTCGGTTTACTTCAACCCCGGGCCACGTGCCACAACAATCATAGTTTATTTAGAAGTTGTGTGTATTCTAAAAAATTAAATACATTTTTGATCTTAGTCGGGCTATCACCCATATCTTCACTCAAATTACCCGAGAGCTCAAATAGAGACCTTTCATGCTCGTAGGCACGGCATTCAGTGAAGATATGTTTGATGGAAATTACGACACCACAAGCTGGGCACTCTGGTGTTTCATTCCTCGACATTAGATAAGAATGCGTCAATCGTGTATGGCCTATCCTGAGCCGAGCAAGGACTACTTCTGCTCTCCTATTATCCACTATAGAGGAAGTCCTCCAGGGCCTTCCCCCTTAATTTCCCTTAATTTGTTTTCTCTGATATTATACCATTTAGAGATCCAGGAAGATTTGATTTGACTTTTAATATAAGAAACGACGTCATTCCTTGGTACTTGGTAAAATGCAACTCCTTCAGTAGTAGCTACTTTTGCTGCCTGATCAACTTTTTCGTTTTGGGGTATTCCACAATGACTTGGAATCCACACAAACTTAACATCGTTTCCATTTCTCTGAAGGCAATCATGAGCTTCAATTACTCTAATGACCAATGGATGTAAAGAGTCTGAAAAGATGGTGACTGAATTACCCCTGTGTGCAACGGCATTGAGAGCCTTCTCTATAGCGAGAATTTCAGCTGTAAATATGGAAGAGATTTTATTTAATGAAAAAATATTAATTTCTTGATTAATTAGGACTGCAGAGCCTACACCTTCGGAGGTTTTGGAGCCATCTGTAAATATATTGGTTGAGTTAGAACTCTCGCAAAGTATTTTATTAAATTCGTTGCGGAGAATGATTGGGTTTGTGTTGTGTTTTGTGTACTTGGTTAAAGAAAGGTTGACGGAGAGGATTTTATTAGCTTTATTACAAGCTTCATTGACCTGTTGAGTGAATGTTAATCCTTTATCAAGTGTAAGGCCTAGATATAGATCTGGCAGAGGACTTTATTAGCTTTATTACAAGCTTCATTCACCTGTTGAGTGAATGTTAATCCTTTATCAAGTGTAAGGCCTAGATATAGATCTGGCAGAGGAATTTATTAGCTTTATTACAAGCTTCATTCACCTGTTGAGTGAATGTTAATCCTTTATCAAGTGTAAGGCCTAGATATAGATCTGGCAGAGGACTTTATTAGCTTTATTACAAGCTTCATTCACCTGTTGAGTGAATGTTAATCCTTTATCAAGTGTAAGGCCTAAGTATTTTATTCGTTTTGACCATGGAATGGTTTCATTATTGATTTTTATTTCCTCCTTATCTAAGAAATAGATGTAATTAAAGTGAGTAGTGATCTTTTATCGAACTAAAAGTGAACCTAGATTTCAGTAAAAGTCATTTGATCATTAATTTAAAAAGAATAGTTCTTTACTATTTATGGTATAAATTATACCATAAATATGAATTATAACAATTAACTAGGGTTTTAGTCTGACCTATGTCCTTAAAGTTTAAATAACTTCCTTCGTTAACCCTGGAATCACAACATAATGAAGCTGTTACAAATCTCACACCGTGGGGTCATATATGACCCCATCTAGTCTTTCGTAATTCTTTTACAAATTTGGTGTTAGGTTTCTGAAATGGTATTTTAAGATGACTACCATGTATCTAACAATTTATATCCAAATATTCTTATTTAATTGTAAACTGGGGGAGTGGGAAATCAAACATCAAAACACCACAAATTTAGACAAGGTTTGTTTGAATATCTGTCCTCTGAATATCAACATTAAATAAAACCTTTTCTCCTATAATATTTTATCTTTATGACTGCTAGAATAAAAAAATACTATAATTTGTAAAATTGGTTTAAAAGGGAAAAAACATAGTGGTTTGAAAGTATACACAATATAATGATCAAAAAAATAAAAATATTGATATTTATTTATACACTTTTCAGATATACTTAGCCTGTGTTCAGCACACAGACTCTTACTACACTTTGCAGAATGTGTTACAGCTTTCCTGTATTTTTTACGATAAAAAAAACCACGTGGTATATATGACCATCCCCTTTTTCACTCGTATCACATACTTCACCAATTTCACTGTCTTCACTATCCAAAACGCCTCCAAACTCTCTGTTTTTTTCTTTTACAATTTGCCAAAGCATCTAATTGTGAATTTAAACTTCAGTGCAAAATTATTTATCGTTAGACATACTACATTCGATAAATAAAAATATTACATAAACCACAACTTGGGGTCGCCCGTGACCCAAAGGCTTTATATGCGTTCACAGGGATAGGAATGAGAAAAGCCTGGCTGTCTATTATGATCACCTTGTCAGGACAGGAAGGTACAGGATCGGACATGTTTAACAGGTTGAATGTGTAGGAGATAACAAATATTTTAAGAGCGCTGGGGACACGGGTGACCCCACGTTGTGATTCCAGGGCTAATATCCTGTGAAAACCTTAAAAATAAGCAATCATAAAGTAGTGTAGCTTCTGTCCGCATTAAAATTTGAATTGTAAATTGGGTATGCGGTAATTTGCCCTTACTTCCTTCAACTCCTAATTGAGATTTAATAATTCTAACCATCCCTTACAAATTTATTGCTTGTAACCTCATAATGTTTTAAGTAACTGCATTCGTCACTCTACATAATCCGTAATATGCACCGGAATTTATCAAAGAAAGAAAAAATCGTCCGCAAAAATAATTGATTTTTTAAAAAATATAATCTACTTAATACAACCGGATACTCGTACCGGCTTATAAAACCCACATTTCTGAACCCATAAGATGCCAAATTACACCTAAATTGTTTCGAAAATAAGGAGGATTGGTTTCGGTAGAGTAGTAACCATTTATTCAAAGTACTCATTTTTTTAATCACGGCCGCACCTCTTCTATATATATAAAGCAATAAGTTACAAGGAATAAAAGATCACTACTCACTTTAATTATATCTACCGCGTTAATAGGCGTGAAACTTGTATGTCAGAGAAGAAATAGAAAAAATCAATTATTTATGCGGAGGATTTTTTCTTTCTTTGATATATTCCGGTGCATATTGCGGATTATGTAGAGGATTACGATGTTTGTTTTATGGACAATAAACAGGAATATTATTATGCCCACCATAGATTATAAGTAATATGTTTATGTTGATAGTGTTCATACAGTCTTATTTTCTGTCTATTTATAAAGTGAGTAAGTACAAATATCTATATTATTATTATATAAGTACTTGATATCTATATTATCAAGCCCAGTATTAAATAAAATTTTATATTGTATATTGAAAGTAAGTTAGGAGTTGTTACATATTAATTAATTAATATAAATAATCAACAAATAGGTTTTACATAATTATGGATTGAATGTAGAATTTTTTGTATGACGCCATATTTCAATAATTCTTTTTATTTATTATCTCAAATAATTCGATAGTTTTTTTTCACACAAAATTGTGTTAATCGGGAACAAAGAGGATTTAACCCGCTCATCTTCTATAATTAATAAGTATTTTATCATTTAAGCTATTAAAAGTATTCTAGAGGAAAATCAATTAAAGCTATAAAGATGCTTAAGAATAGGGAAACTCGATTATATAAGGGCTCATTTCAAATTAATTAATATATAAGAAAAAAATAAAAATAAACTTACTAACTATATACAAAATAATAATGCGAAGTTCTAACAGAAAATTGAATAAAATTTAAAGCACAATAAATGCAAGTACGTATTATGAATAAACACAAAAAGTTGGTAAAATAAACATAGTTCTTTTTTTTAAAAATATGTACACAAGTTTACCCACAATAGTATTCTTTGCATATACACACACGTGTGTGCATGTTTTTTTTTTTTTTATAAATACTAAAATCCAACCAATGTTTTACACAAATGTGCCACCGAATGCGGTACTTCAGGATATTTAAACTCAGCAGATTCCTTTTATTTACGCCTTTTTGATGGCAGTAGGTTTTCTTCATTGTCTGGATGTGGAAACGGATTGAATGTACGGTGATCTTTCCTGCTAATATTCTTCATGCTGTCTTGGAGTCAACTGAATGTTGACGATGAGGGCTCATGACATTCTTTTCATCTATCTGGCCGGGTAAGATATCTGGCTGGATTTTTTTTTTTTTTTTTTTTTTTTTTTTTTTTTTTTTTTTTTTTTTTTTTTTTTTTTTTTCTTTTTAAATAAATGTTTACACATACAATCTATACTAACTGTCTGTACGCTTGTGCATATTTATTTCTTTTTTTTTTTTTTTTTTTTTTGTACAAATATTATGTTTGTTTACAGTTGCATACATTAACTTAACTTGGTATGTATAAAATTGGTTCCTAACAGCATTACTGATTAATTCTAATTATTTATTGTTGCTAAATGCTAATTATATTAAGAGTCGACATGATATTTATAGTTTATTGAATAGAGCTAGATGCTTTAGTAAAAGGATGATTATATCTATTGCCTGGGGAGAGTCTTCTAAGGCCAATTTTATATTTCGAGGAACTCCGTATTCTTCAAATGCAGACTGCTGAGAAGGACATTCTTCTATAAGGTGCAGAATTGAGAAAGGGACTTGACATGTACCACATTGTGGTTGGGAATCCTTTGTTATTAAATGGACGTGGGTGAAATTTGTATGGCCTATACATAGCCTGGTTGCCACCACCTCTTCCCTCCTATTGCTTCTGAAGGAGCTCTGCCATTTTCTTGGGGAGTCTTTTAGATTTCTCAATTTGTTCGTGGGGGGCACCTCTGCCCACATTGAGTCCCAACTCAATGTGGGAGAAACCTTATTATTTAGCCACGTGCTCATGTCATTAGCTTCATAGATGTTGAGTTCAGGGCCGTCCATATGCGCAGCTTCTTTTGCTGCTTTACCAGCTGCCTCATTGCCTGGTATTCCTGAGTGTGCTGGTATCCATAACATTTTAACTGATTTCTTGGGGTCATTTAGAATTTGTAGGTAAGAATAGATTTTATTTATGATTGATTGCGGTTTTCATGGGTTTTGTATACGGATTATGTAGAGTGACGAATGCAGTTACTTAAAACATTATGAGGTTACAAGCAATGAATTTGTAAGGGATGGTTAGAATTATTAAATCTCAATTAGGAGTTGAAGGAAGTAAGGGCAAATTACCACATACCCAATTTACAATTCAAATTTAAATGCGGACCGAAGCTACACTGCTTTATGATTGCTTATTTTTAAGGTTTGCACAGGATAATAACGAAGGAAGTTATTTAAACTTTAAGGACATAGGTCATACTAAAACCCTAGTTAATTGTTATAATTCTTTAATACCATAAATAGTAATGAACTATTCTTTTTAAATTAATGATCAAATGACTTTTACTGAAATCTAGGTTCACTTTTAGTTCGATAGAAGATCACTGCTCACTTGATTTATATCTATTTCTTCTCTGTCATACAAGGTTCACACCTTTTAGCGCGGTTCCTCCTTCCCTCCATAGGGAGGAAATCTTCTTATGAGGTTGACCTCATGACGCAATCCGGAAATGCAAACTAAAACATTTCACGTTCCAGAACCCATAGATCTCGAATATAACTGTGGTTGAAATTCATATTCAATTTCTTATCAAGTTAATCTACTTGAAACCATTTTTAAGGTGATACCTTCAACCGTTTTTGAGAAACGTTGATAAAAATATTTGTTCAAACTGGAGAAAGTTGAGGGGTCGTGCATTAGGTCCAATGAAAGTTCATTCGACCACGTTCATTAGACCCACCAAGTTTCGTTTTTAAATTTCAAAAATTGTGGAAAAAAAAGGGGGGTGTCAATCGAGTTTTGAACACCCTGTATATATGTATGAATATTGTTTTTTCGTTGGAAAAATTAAGAAAAAACATCGTAGCTCCTGCGTTTTGTCGTTAATAGGTGTTCATTAGTGGCATATATGAAATTAATAAAAATTCAAATTATTTGAAGCTCTCTTAAGGGGGAATAATACCTAGCAAATTATTTGAAGCTCTCTTAAGGGGGAATAATACCTAGCAAATTATTTGAAGCTCTCTTAAGGGGGAATAATACCTAGCAAATTATTTGAAGCTCTCTTAAGGGGGAATAATACCTAGCAAATTATTTGAAGCTCTCTTAAGGGGGAATAATACCTTGCAAATTATTTGAAGCTCTCTTAAGGGGGAATAATACCTTGCAAATTATTTGAAGCTCTCTTAAGGGGGAATAATACCTTGCAAATTTGTTTTTTTGCAATTTTTTTATTGGCTTAAATTCATCCTTGTCTAATCAAAAGTGATATCCAAGGGTGTATATGTGAAGAAATATTTTTTAAATGAGCAAAAAATACGATATTTTGAGAGAAGTCCCGATGCCGAGTGAACGCGATCCTGGTTTGAATATACTTTTTTGAGCGAGCTTCGATTGGTTCAATACATTTCAAAATAAAAACCCATTTTTTTTATCTTTATTACAAGAAAGTATGAAAAAAATTAAATAGGAAAAAAAATCTGCATTTCAGAACATTAAACTTCGTCGTTTTCTCATAACTATGATTTTCAAATCGGGCGATACTCTGCCGTCTTCAATATTTTCCCTATTGATTTCAAATTTTTAACTGCAGCTTCCTAATGATATTTATTAGAAAAGTACGTAGGATTTTTTCAATGAATTATAACGATTTTATGCCCGATTTTCGACGGATTGTTTTAATGCAATATGAATAACTGTTCACAATTTTCCAAAAAATTAATATTTCTCCCACGAGCTTTACTAGATTTAACCTTCTTCTCTCGAAATAATTTTAGTTTTTCCTTCTAGAATAAAAATTTCCGCCTGCAGAATATCGCCCGTTAAAAAAGAGGGTTTTGGTTCGTCAGACAATGCGCCGCCATTTTTCTTTTCGAAGAATTGAAAATTATTTTTTTGGATACTTTAACATCCCCTTTAAAGCGTTTACATAAAGAATTAAAAAATATTGATTTCTTTGTTCTTTATAAATTCAAGAAAACTGCTTTGATTTTAATCGCACAAGGTAATATTACCCCTTAAGAAAGGTCGGCATTCGAGGAGGTGGAGTGAGTAACTTTCACTTACAGTATGCTATTGTCAGTTTTGTGTGATTTTTTTTTTTTTTTTAACGCTTAAGCCCCTAAACGGTATTTACAATTCTGAAAAGTTATCTGCAAAAAAACTCTTAACGTAACTAAAACATTTATAAGTAAAGATGGAATGGTTGGGATTCCTCTAAATTAACCTCAATATGATTTTGTTTTAAAAAATCTATATTTCGGACGTTTCGGCTACTCATTGGTAGCCTTCGTCAGCGATGGAAATGCCGAGCGGCAGAGGAAGACCAAGGTTGGCAATTAAGTAACCATTGTGAAAGTGTCTGGGTTTGACATTTGACACTTTCACAATGGTTACTTAATTGCCAACCTTGGTCTTCCTCTGCCGCTCGGCATTTCCATCGCTGACGAAGGCTACCAATGAGTAGCCGAAACGTCCGAAATATAGATTTTTTAAAACAAAATCACATTGAGGTTTATTTAGCCGAATCCCAACCATTCCATCTTTATTTATCACCTCGACGGCTAACTATCTAATCATCATGATAAAATATTTATATCGTTGTTCAAACGTCTTGGAAAATGTTTAAGAGTAGCCAATTGGCTCAGAGTGTTTTTTAAACATTTTTTTTTTCGCCTCCAAATAAATCTATAATTTAACTATCTTTGTTAGATGATTGGGCGAACATGTAAAAACATTTTAAAGCCAGTAAGGTTATTTGAGTATCCGAATAAAATATTCTAGTTTTTGTTAATTTTCTCTCAAATCTATAAATTTCTCTCAATAAAAGTAATACAATTAATCAATTAATAAAACAATAAATACACTTGTAGTATGAAATGCCACTACCACAATTTGTCATAACGTTTTTAAGGTTTTTAACAAAATACCCGAATACTCGGAGACATCACTAGTTTGTTGAAGAAATTTTTTTTTTTATACTTCCGCTTCCCCAAATGCTCGCAACTTAGTTAAGATGAATATTGAACCACTGGAAAAAAGCTCTTGTTAGGACGATAAACTTTTTAAGGGGGAAAACTCTTTTGCGTAGCCCTGTAATTGTAAAAATGTACGGTTCTACTTACTAGTTTATAAAAAGTTTACCTACTCACCTTAAACATTTTCACCGGTGAGTAATTTATGTAATATTAATATTTATATATATGCACATGCTGGCAGATATATTATTGCCAGATAAAGATAGTTCAAGTCCATGAATTAAGTGTATGTTACAATAAAAACACAAAAACCTTTTCTGTCACCGCGGGTCGAATTGGCAGTCACTTGTGGACTTTCCTATGTAAGAATACCTAATCAGGCACCGATGTGAAAGAGAAAAGTCGTACATTGTTTACAACTAAAGCTTACGAGGGTAACCACTTTCAGTAGTATCACACCAACCCAACCCAAACCTTAACAAGAATCCACTTCGTCGAACAATCTTGTAGACTGCTTTCAAGATCTTTAGATCCATTCTTCTGTCTTCTACAGATCTATAGGATATAAGATCTTTCCTCTGAATACCGTGTAATTTACTTGATCCCTTTCGTCTTCCAAATCTACTCTCCTATTTATCTTTCGATTCATCAACGACACACTCTTAGGAACGCTTTAAATATGCTCAAAACTTTAATTTTCCTCTCAAACTATCTGTTCCTCTTTAATTACTTTTTATCACGTATCGCACTGGAACGACACCTCTTTCCCTTTGTTACGCCTTCTCATGGGATCGTGTTGTGTACTAATTGTTTGGGTTTTTAAGTACTCTTACTGTTGACCGAAGCTGGGACGCATGCTTGGCCTAAGAGCAACAGGCGATAATCTTCAGAGTGTTTCCTCATCTTAGTTTTAGGTCTTTAGTACCAAGGTCTTTTGTCCAACCTATTTCTCAGTTCCCCTAAAACTTAAAGACTTCCTCTTTAACATGTATCTTCTTCCATCTGTTTATTTTTCACAGAAGTAGTTATTACTAGTCGTCAGTAAGTACCCACTACCATTTTGGACTCCTAACCCATAATATGCTGCTTACCTACAAACGTTCTTTTGCTCAGATAAAATTCAGTAGTCGCATATTTCGAACCAATGTTTGGTTACAAATATTTGTTGTTTTAAATTATTTGTAATGTTTTTATTCGGCTAGGGGGAAAACGACTGCAATTCTTGGCCATCTACCGCAGATGCCGAGTGAGCTTCAAGTTGCATAGAAATCACTGATATGCTAGCTATCCTATAGAAAGGTATTTTCAGGTCACTCCAGCTGTAGCTACAATAGTAGTTACTTCAATTGCAGAGAGCATAAAAGTCAGCATAGTCCAGCAACATATAGGTCACTTCACAAATGCATCTGTTAAAAATTCACTTCCAGGAATCCATGCGGCCACTTTAGTTGCAGATTCCATAGAGGCCAAATCAGATCTTCTTCCAATTCAGGTAATTTCTGATGTTAGAAGACTCTTAACCGACCATAGAAGACTCATAAGATGCATCTGCTATAGTTGTCACTTCAACTCTAGTTGCCAACGAGGTCACTTGAAATGCAGCCATAGTAGTAGTCTCTTGACTTCCCTTAACTAACCCTACCTTGAGCCCCGAACCCTTCAAGCACTTAACGGATGACGTCCTGCAGTACCATTCCGCCTTGATATATTTCAGTCAGCCTGCTTTCTCTCTCTCTCTCTCTCTCTCTCTCTCTCTATCTATCTATCTATCTTTCTCTATTCTCTTTCTTGAGCATTAAACACAGAACCGCTTGAAGGTCGATTGCAAAGTAAGTTTTCTATAAAACTATTGACAAGAATAAATTGGCCGTAGAATTAGTTATTTCAAAAACGTTCTTACTCCAACTTTTGGTATTTTGGAATATCTGTTGTCCGGACAAATTAATTTCAGTTGGGCTAAGAAGCTGTTTTTTGTACATTTGGATTGTGTATGTCAACGGATAATTCTGGAGAAGACACTCAGAACCTCCAAATGGCGAACTAGTGTGAATTAGAGAACATGGGAGTAGCGATCATTGAACTGTTGAAAAAGAAACATTTTTACAATAAGTATTTCTGAAAGTAGGTAAAATGAGTTTCCAGTAAATAATAATTCCTCCGCAGGAAATCCTACTTTGATAAAGAAAAGTGGGCATGAACATTGCGTAGACGTTGATTGCTGTGATATTTTTGGGACCATCGAAGACATTTATAGCCAAAACATGTGGTTGTGCTTACTCTGGGGAGGCTTTCAGCTGCTTTCAGATGATGTATTGTTTTACAGCATAGTGAAGATTGGGATGAAAACAAATTATTGCTATAGGTAATTGTTGGTTGTTACCAATGATACCGGGAGTGTCGTTATTAGTTTCTGGAAGCAGAATTCGATTTGCAGCTGGGATTTGTTTCTATAACACTAAATATTTAACAATATATTATGAAGAAACTTCTTTTCAGCCTTCCTGCAAAACCAATTTTATAATAATGAACAATAAGCCAACGCAAGGTAAATAAATCAATAGGCCACCTACACAAATGGTGATTAATCAATCAATTTATTTTGCTTTCAAGTTAGAACATATGGTATCTTTTATATAATAAAGAAACGATCAAATGTAGATAAATTAACTATTTTCTTTGTGAGGATATAAAACATACGAAAAAGATACTTAAATAAATGATTTTATATTCATTTGCAATTCTATTAATTAATATTACACTAAAAATGTCATCCCCCCATACACAAACACGACACACATTTTCATCTGTGATCGTAATTTTAACATTTGTGAACCAAAATTGGCAAGTCGGTGAAGGGTTTCTTATTATTACTATTAAGTATAGTGGGTCTCCCCGTGGTCTAGTGGCCAACGCCTTAGATTCATATGCGGGAGATGGTGGGTTCGATTTCCACCGGCTGCAGGAATTTTCGCATCTCACGGCTCGGTGGGAAAATTCCTCGCTGCACCCTGGATGTCGGCGCTAATGGCCTAGCTATCGATGCGCCGTAAAAAAAAGAAAAAAAACGTATAGTATGAAATACATTTTCTTCATTGGGTGGGATTATTGACGGGAATAATGCGACACCGCCTGACAGCGTCATCTCCCCCCCCCCCCCTACTGGGCAATACACCCTACCAGTTGCCGTACCCGCCGTAGTATCGGCGCGGTAACAAATGTTTAGCGGATTTTGCTATAATTAGGATTGTACAGTAGAAGATAGTTTCTAGAACTTTAAAGGCCAAAACAACAAACAATAATGATATTCATGAGGTGCTCCTGGAAAAACAGATATAAATAACTAGCTTCATGGTGAATACGGCCACTGGGGTTTCGCGAGAAGAAGGTCTGCTACAGTATATCCTCTAGCCCGGAACTCTTAGGCCGACACAAACCCTTATTTACCCTAACAACACTCGAATTTTCAGCTAAAAACAGATATAAATAACTAGCTTGATGGTGAGTACGGCCACTGGGGTTTCGCGAGAAGAAGGTCTGCTACAGTATATCCTCTAGCCCGGAACTCTTAGGCCGACACAAACCCTTATTTACCCTAACAACACTCGAATTTTCAGCTAAAAACAGATATAAATAACTAGCTTGATGGTGAGTACGGCTACTGGGGTTTCGCGAGAAGAAGGTCTGCTACAGTATATCCTCTAGCCCGGAACTCTTAGGCCGACACAAACCCTTATTTACCCTAACAACACTCGAATTTTCAGCTAAAAACAGATATAAATAACTAGCTTGATGGTGAGTACGGCCACTGGGGTTTCGCGAGAAGAAGGTCTGCTACAGTATATCCTCTAGCCCGGAACTCTTAGGCCGACACAAACCCTTATTTACCCTAACAACACTCGAATTTTCAGCTAAAAACAGATATAAATAACTAGCTTGATGGTGAGTACGGCTACTGGGGTTTCGCGAGAAGAAGGTCTGCTACAGTATATACTCTAGCCCGGAACTCTTAGGCCGACACAAACCCTTATTTACCCTAGCAACACTCGAATTTTCAGCTAAAAACAGATCTCTAATAATCTCAACATTCGCTGCTTTACTCACTTCAAACTCCTGTGCGTCATATTTGCCAAAATCTGAAAAAAAAAACAATGAATTAACATATAAACACTTTAGCCACGTCAAAATCGAATCAGTCATGAAGTGCATTCAACACACACCGTCGCAATATACCCTTAGGTAAGAGCTGTAATTCTCTTGTTGAAATGATGCTTAAGAGGCGTCATATGAACATGAAGCATGCAGAAAATCTATATATATATAAAAATCACGTGTCTGTCTGTTTATCTGTTTGTCTATTTGTTCCTTATACAAATCCACACCGTTTGACCGATGTGGACCAAACTTGGCACACGAGTTGGTCTTGATACGGGGGTTGTTATAGGCTAGGTTAAAATCGTCAAGGACTCACAGTTCGTAGGTCACGGGTTCGAAACTGTGAACCTGACCTGTTACAGATTTGTATTATTTAGATTTTAATATCACTTATTTGTTTCCTAATTTTTTTTGGCTACTCCACACAAAAATGGCGGGTCATGGCACGCCGGGTAACAGCTAGTACAGAATAAATGAATCTTGAGGAATTACGTTTATGAATCGGCTTGAATTTCGCCAAGTAAAAGTTACAAACTGTAAAATGGGACGCAACTAATTTTAAACACCTTGGGATTATTCTTTCTTTTGTCCACGCTCTTGTGGGCCATCTAATGGCTTATCGGAAGTTATATACGTATAGTGAAGTTGAAAGGAGATAGAGTATCCTTTGTAGTTGGGCGGGTAGGGAAGTCCTTGTAATATAGGTAGGGCCGCGTGGGGGGTAAGAGTGAGGGTAGAAGGAAGAGATGGGGGGATTGGTGATGGATGGGGCAGCCAAGGACTATCACCCCCACCCCCTAATGCCCTCCCCCCCCATCCCCTCTCGCGAGTCTTGCTTTTCTCCTATGTCGTAGGACATTTTTCCTTTCTCTCAGAATTCTGATAAACATCCCTTGGACCTTATTTATTTTTTATATATTAAATAAATAATTATGGCATGAGTAGGCTCCCTAAAATTTGCCAATATTAGTACATAGATAATCTTGGAAATCCTCCTTCACCAGATGTGCATTCGGCTGGTATATGTAGGAACTCTAGAAGGGGTCGAGATTCGAACACAGATCATCATAAAACACATATTTTAAATTGATGTTGACCTCAAACCATTTATCTTTATATTTTCTCTGCTTCACGTTCCGGCTATTTTTTCCATTTTCAATCTAGAAGAAAATTGAAGATGGACTCTTTAAATTTATCATTAACATATATTATTCAAACCTTCCTCCTAAAATAACTTAAATTTATTTACCTCACACTAGATGCCCTTATTTTACACTTTGTGAAATAGTTCTTTGTCATCTTGGCCATAATGTTCTACACCAACTTTCATTCTTAAAATTATTATTATATATTGTATTAATTTTATTTTACCATCCTTAATAAACCAATTCTTTTATTAAAAATACCTTACATTTATTCTTTTCACAATTTAAATCGAGGCCATGTGAAATAAGCCTTCCTTCATTTTCTTAACTGCCCGAAATACTAATAAACTATCACATGATCTAAATTATTTACTTACGCCTATATAAACTTTTTTGGGCACATTTTTTTTAAATTATAAATAATTACCTCAGATTTTTTGTTATAGCCGAAGACCTCCTTTGTAAATGAGGATTTACCAAAACATCTATATACTTATCTTGATCAACTTTAGGGTGCCTCCTAAGTCAACCGAAGACCTCCTTTGTAAATGAGGATTTCAAAAAACATCTATATACTTATCTTGATCACCTTTAGGGTGCCTACTAAGTCAGCCGAAAACCTCCTTTGTGAATGAGGGTTTCCAAAAACATCTATATACTTATCTTGATCACCTTTAGGGTGCCTATGAAGTCAGCCGAAGACCTCCTTTGCAAATGAGGATTTTCATGATGATCTGTTATTCTTATTACATTTTTTCGCCGAGAAAAAATGTAATAAGAATAACAAGGAGGTCTTCGGCTGACTTCATAGGCACCCTAAAGGTGATCAAGATTGGTACGTAGATCTTTTTGGAAATCCTCATTCACAAAGGAGATCTTCGGCTGACTTAGTTGGCACCCTAAAGGTGATCAAGATTAGTACGTAGATCTTTTTGGAAATCCTCATTCACAAAGGAGATCTTCGGCTGACTTAGTAGGCATCCTAAATGTGATCAAGATTGGTACGTAGATCTTTTTGGAAATCCTCATTCACAAAGGAGATCTTCGGCTGACTTAGTAGGCACCCTAAATGTGATCAAGATTGGTACGTAGATCTTTTTGGAAATCCTCATTCACAAAGGAGATCTTCGGCTGACTTAGTAGGCATCCTAAATGTGATCAAGATTGGTACGTAGATCTTTTTGGAAATCCTCATTCACAAAGGAGATCTTCGGCTTAGTAGGCACCCTAAAGGTAATCAAGTTAGTACATATATCTTTTTGGAAATCCTCATTTACAAGGAAGGTATTTTTCTGAAATATCCCCACCTGAATATTTGTCGCGTTTTAATGCACTTATATATAAAAAAAAAGTCCCGCTCTCATGAACTGAACTTTTTACCGCTGTGTTTTCTTTATGATGCAACCACTGTCTAAAATACGATTGATAAAAATTTCGATTATCAATGATCATTAACTTCATAAACAGATTTTATTCTTTAATGTGACTTAAGATTACCAATTAGTGAGAACTTGACGTTTAGAGGGAACGAGCTGAGAGAAAATTAATTATAGCGGTGAGTGACATTAGCTATCCTGGTGTGTGATATTCTCTGAAACAAGGGGAGGGACACAAGAGGCGAGGACAGATATTCAAGAGGAACTATTTTAACAAGTTGAAAGGGAAATTAGAAGGAGCTAGTTAACTCGTACACTAACGGAACACCATGTGTTCTAAGCTGGGCCTGGTAGCGTCGTAATTACATTCAAACTTTTGGAATGAACAAGTTGTATAGACTTTTTTTAAGGTTATTCAGGCGCTAATAATCAGCTTAATAACTCGGCTTAAAAATGTCTTAAGTCCATCTTTATCCCTTCCTAAATTTAATAATTCTTCCTTTGACTCGCTTTTAAGCTAACCCTCAGGTTTTTAGGCGGTAGTAACTGAGAGCAAAACATTTAGGGAGTTGTTGCTTGAATGTGGCTTTCCCATACTTGTAGAAACACTGTCAGGCTATTCCCACCATAGTGGCTGACATTAATTCCAGGATTGTAGAGTACTGTCGAAGTGTGCTATAAGCGGGCGAATTGGGATAAACTCCATTTGATGCCAATCAGGCATCTTTAGGACACTTTTAGCCCAATATCTCAGGCCCAATGGTTCTTGCTCAACAAGCCATTGCTCCTAGAAATTTGTGGCCTCTTTTTTGCAGTAATCTTCCTCCAAAGTGGTTGGCATCTACTAGAGGCACTAAGAGGATAATAAATAAAAATCTTCGCATCTTAGGTCTGGGAACAACGTCCCTTTGCAGGAAATGCGGAGTTGCAGAGGAAACTTATCTTGATATTATCTGCTTCTTCTCTATATTCCAACACTTCTTCAGTTTTATCCACACATTAGACGGATAGAAAAAACGGATCCTGGGGCCTGAGGAATGGTTACAATTGTTACAGTGTCTATTAATAAGCTATTCAACAGGGGTTCAATAGACCATTTAGCGTTTGTTTGGCTCCATTTAACTGCATTTTTCGTTTAGTTTAACACTCTTGAGTATTTCCATCTACTAGCGATACACCCTGTCTACAAAATGCATTCAATAAAGAAAATTTATTATGTAAACTGTCGTCTTTTGAATATTATAATTGGGACTTCTAATATTAAATTAATTAATTGAACATCAAAAAGTCCAGGTTACTCAACCTTTATGTTATACATTATATGACCTTCACTAATGAAGTTTGCTCAGGAATTCGCTTGGTTTCGCAAATATTGTGGGTCCGCCTTTATATTTTCTTTTTAATAAGGGTCGTCTAATTATATTCATCCTTAAGTGACTTAAGCCGTATTCGATTTGAAGTTATTTTTAAAGCTGAAGAATTCTTTAAGTTCAAAGAGTTTTTTAAGGCTACATAAAAAGATCTTTTCTTGATAAACCGAGAAGGCCTTATAAAATTCACTCAAGTTTTCTTCTTCGTATCTTCAAAGAACATTCCAGATCCTTACAATTTTAACTGGAGCTTGTCGGTTATATTATCTTAATTTTATGAGTTCATGTTCTATTAGAAACTGCGACATAATATACCCCTCGTCCATCGAACAGATTTAGGATGAATCTAAAAGGGTCTTTTAGATATATTTCATAATATTGTTTTAGTCATAATCTATAGTTCCTGTCTCCACAGTAATGATTTTAACCGGGCAAGTAAAGTTATAGTTACATAAATAAGTACACGTGAAAGGTATCATGCGGGAGATGGGGGGTTCGAGTCCCTCCGGTGGCAGGAATTATTCTCATCTCAGGGCTCGTTGAGAAGGTCCCTTATTGCACCATGGTTGTCGGCACTAATGGCCCAGTTGTCGGTGCGCCGTAAAAAAAAAAAAAAAAAATAAGAAAAATCCTAATAAGAGGGCATTGATATTGCGCGAGAGTAACTGAAGATATCGTCTGCATCAATACATTGATCCGCAGTTCATGACACAAACCGTAGCTCAGAATAGTTAATTTTTCGCATAAAAGAAATTAAAAAATGTACGTAAAGATCTAAATTTACAATACATTTTTTACGATTGGAAATATTATTCCCATTAAAAATTGCTCCGAGAAAACTGTGATCACCGTAACAGTAATAAATATATTTAGTTTTTGTTAGCAGCTTCCTCATCTACCTTAAAAGAGTTTTTACTTTATTAAACAACTCGTTCTCCACAAATCCTGATGAAAGCTAATACTCTTTAGGCTAGGGCCACACGTGCTACTTTTTCTTCAAGTTAGGAGAGAGAAAATGAAAAAAAAACAAAAAAAAAAAAAAAAAAAAAAAAAAAACTGATTCAATTCAATATACTTCGCCTCCACTCTCCTTTCATTTTCCTCCATTCCTATTCTCAATATAAATCCTTTTACCTAGTCTATATTTTAGAAATAAACTATCTTCAATATCTCCAGGCAACAGTGCTCTATGAATTTATGTAGTATAATTAGTATTATTTATTTGTTCCGTTTCATGGAGATGTAGACCTTACATTTTGTATATATTATTACATTACATCATATTACCTTATTGTCTATATATTTACATTATGTATATATTCTATCATTTCATTATATTACCTTATGGTCTATATATTTACATTATGTATATATTATTGCATAGCATTATATTACCTTATTGCCCATATATTTACATTATGTATATATTATCACATTGTATTATGCTAAATAGGAATTTACAAGAAAAAGGAAAACCTCCAGTTTACCACTTAAAACCTCTAGTTTAATACTTCCCCTCCAGTTTACCACTCCTATCCGCTTCAAATCCTGTTCGACGTCACTTTTCCAACCATTTCTCAGTGTTCTTGTTTTCTTCCAATTCAACAATTGAAATGTTCCGAAGTATGAAGGATAGGGAGAATTGGAGGAAGATCGTGATGGAGGCCAAGATCCACCTCGGACTGTATATATATATATATATGTGTGTGTGTGTGTATGTGTTTGCATTCATACACACTCGGATTTGACATTTTTTTTCCACAAAATACTCACTGATTAATCATAATTCGATATTTTTTAAATTTTATTTTTATGTCTATTGACTGAAAAATTAGCAAAGGAATATCTACTCTTCTATATTTTCAAAATCTCTATAAAAAACTAAGAATATCTTTAAGTGATAGGATCCCTGGGAAGGGCTCAACCCAGTGCCCACAATAAATGTCGCGTAGTGCTTTAGATATCTTACAGAAAACGACATAAGGTGGTATCCATGTACCTTAGATAGTCAATGTTTTAATGAATTAAGCTGAACGAATCAAGGGCTTTTGGTTTTCGATCATTTACTCCCTTTTAAATACAATATACAGGGTGTCCCACATTGAGATGTCATAACTTTAAGGGTTTATTCTGCACCTCATTTGTAGTTCAGGGACGCAGAAATGAACGTCCTATCTCAACATGTAGCAGAGCTATTCAGACTTTTGTCTATTTTCAAAACTATTGGGTTTTCTGAACCCTGAATGAAAAACTGTCTTTTCCGGATTTCTGGTCTATGTATCGTAAATGACGACCACATTTTTAGAATCTGCATTAAATTTACAATAAGAGACACCCGTTATTGAAATGTTGTCTTGTAAATTAGGAGCTACACTAAGAGCCATAGATGAGAAATATTTTTATTAGGGTTTTCTTAACTCATTCAATATTTTCTTAATCAGCTATTTGTAGACTTAACGGTTTGCCTCCGCCTCAAAAGTTGCCTTATTTAATAAGCTTTAAAATGGTACCCTGTTGTTTAAAAAACAAAAATTATTTAAGTCTATTTTTTTCTGAAGTCTAAGTCAAAACCAATACATTTGCTTTAGTGCGAAGAAGCCATTACCAACACATTATTTAATTTCACGCGAATATGGTGACGTCCCATCCTTCCAACATTAGGTATACACACTTTTTGCTCTGATTAAGGATTAGGGGACACTTTGGAAAGAGTGAAAGAAGGCAGAAGAACATTTTAAAAATAACAATTATTGTTAACACAATAAATAGAGATGTTACATTTTTATGCTTTGCGGGTCTTGTTTTATGAAATTTCTATTTTTAAGAGTAGTATAATAGTCTTTTCATTTAAATCTATTTTTTTAGCTTTATATTTGCAGGAGAGAGTTTTTTTCAATAAAATTTCTAATAATTGTAATGAATAACCCAGTTACTTATAAGCAATAACTTATAAGCAGAAATTGTAGTGTCTAATTTTATTAAATAGAGTGTAATTAAAATTAGAAATTTACTAAAACAAGACCCTCAAAGTATAAAATTATAAGATCTGTATTTATTGTGTTAAAATAATAACAATAATTGTCATTATTTCAAATATGTTCTTCTGCCATCTTTCACTCTTTCCACAGTGTCCCCTAATCCTTAATCTGAGAAAAAAGTGTGTATACCTAATGTTGGAAGGATGGGACATCACCACATTCGCGTGAAATTAAATAATCTGTTCGTAATGGCTTCTTCGCACTACAGAAAATGTATTGGTTTTGACTTAGAAATCAGAAAAAAATAGACTTAAATAATTTTTGTTTTTAAAACAACAGGGTACCATTTTAAAGCTTATTAAATAAGGCAACTCTTGAGGCGGAGGCAAACCGCCTCAAAAGTCTACAAATAGCTGATTAAGAAAATATTGAATGAGTAAAGAAAACCCTAGTAAATATAGATCACATCTATATGGCTCTTAGTGTAGCTCCTAATTTACATGACAACATTTCAATAACTGGTGTTTCTTATTGGAAATTTAATGTAGATTCTAAAAATGTGGTCGTCATTTACG
Organism: Gonocerus acuteangulatus; assembly: GCA_946811695.1. Classification (NCBI taxonomy): domain Eukaryota; kingdom Metazoa; phylum Arthropoda; class Insecta; order Hemiptera; family Coreidae; genus Gonocerus; species Gonocerus acuteangulatus. The sequence continues at coordinate 6,739,015 of OX328132.1, read as the reverse complement.
ATACATAGACCAGAAATCCGGAAAACACAGTTTTTCATAAGAAAACCCAATAGTTTTGAAAATATACAAAAGTTTGAATAGCTGTGCTACATGTTGAGATAGGACGCTCATTTCTGCGCCCCTGAACTACAAATGAGGTGCAGAATAAATCCTTAAAGTTATGACATCTCAATGTGGGACACCCTGTTTAGTGTGTATCGCAAGTAAATTACTTAAATGCTCCTGGCGGTGAAATTAGACAAAGAATGTAGTTCAAAGATACCAACCATACTATCATTTATCTTACTTCCTTCCAGACGATACCAACCATACTATCTTTTATCTTACTTCCTTCCAGACGATACCAACCATACTATCATTTATCTTACTTCCTTCCAGACGATACCAACCATACTATCTTTTATCTTACTTCCTTCCAGACGATACCAACCATACTATCTTTTATCTTACTCCCTTCCAGACGATACCAACTATACTATCTTTTATCTTACTTCCTTCCAGACGATACCAACCATACTATCTTTTATCTTACTTCCTTCCAGACGATACCAACCATACTATCTTTTATCTTACTTCCTTCCAGACGTATGCCGTTCTAAAGGCTCTATAGAAAGAAAACGTGATTTTTTGTAGCATAACTCCAATTTTCTCTGATTCTACAAATTTTTTTTCAACGTTTCATTACATTTTTTAAATCAACATTAAAGTGTTTTTTGTTTTTTTTAAGACTAATGGATATTTAATGTTCAAAACTACATCATTCCAACCGAAATATCAATTCAAAAAGTAGTAATTATTAACAGCTTTTGGTTAGCTAGAACTTTGAGAAAATCAGAAATCCTGCCGAATCTCACAAAAGTTGTAAAATGTAATCAGCTTTCTAACGGTATACTCAAAACTGAGATTATCTCTGAATTTCATAATGTAATTCGAGTTCTAGTGTGAAAAAACGTCAAATAAGTAAAAGGAATATTATGTTTATTTTGGTGATATTATTAGAAATAAAAGGAAATTATTCTTGATGAAATTGATACTAAATGATAATTGTTACATAAAAGCGAAACAAAAAAAATAGAGCGAAATTTATAATCGTTCATACAACTGGCCTACTTGCAGAACACACTCGCGACATCTGGTCCAACCGTTGATGTAGTCCTTGCGATCTCATCATGGTTAGCCCTCATTTTCACAAATGATTCGCGAATCCTTGCGATCAGGCGGTTTACAATCTCAGTGGGTACATTATACACTTGTGAATTAAGCCAACCCTACGCCCCAAGCGACGTCAGATCAGAGTTGGTGGTATCGAACTACATATTTTGTATAATGTCCCTGGAGTATAGTCATTAACATGCGATACATTTATTATACTGATGCATTTATATGGGATTAAGATGAAAATGATATATATATAAACTAGAAGACAAGGTATAGTTGGGATTCGGCTAGGAGAAAAACGTCAGACTTTCAGGAAGAAATCTGTATTTGGACGTTTCGTTAGCACAGCCGAAACGTCCAAATACAGATTTCTTCCTGAAAGTCTGACGTTTTTCTCTTAGCCGAATCCCTACTATACCTTGTCTTCGTATCTCTGCAACGGCTAACTATCTCCATCTTCTATATAAACTAGATTTCCCTTCGGCACCTCCTCCTCCTAGACACCTTTCCTCTCCCTTCCTCCTGTTGGTACCTCCTTCTCCTCCTCCCACTCTCCCCAAGGAAGGGATGTCACTTCTATTTCGGCCTTCTTTCTACAATTGAATTCATCCGACCACTGGGGCGTTTTTCTCCTTTTGCACTGCTGCTCACGGAAGCGTTCCCTCTATAGAACCCACAATATACTCAGTCCATTTCTTCCTGTACGTATTTCCTTTTTATCTTTCTGAACAAGATTTGAAAGGAAGACCATAACAATGTATAAATGTTTCGTTTTTTTTTTAAGAAGATAAATAATAATAGATAGAATAGATAATTTGTAAGCAGTTTATATATATATATATATATATATATATATATATATATATATATATATATATATATATATATATATATTACAAATTGAAGTGGACCACTCGAGGAAATTCAGATATTTTATCATTGTATTTGGTTGATTGAATGGAAATTCAGATATTTTATCATTGTATTTGGTTGATTGAATGGAAATTTGTCCTCCATCACCAAAATCTACGTTTTAGAGAGTGGCGAGAACAAAACCAGCGATTTAACCCAGGTATGACAGGACCAGTACGCTCTTATGCAGAGATGGGCATAATTTTATTTATAAATAAAAATACGAAGTTATTCGTACTTCATATATTTATAAATACGAATATAAATAAATTCGTATTCATAAGTGTGAATAGGAATTTATTTGTATTCACGTATATTAAATATAAAAATACAAATAAAATTTTATTCGCAAATTTTTCTGCGAATAAAAATAAATTCACAGAAAAAATTGTAGATAATCACAAAAATGTGAATATTTACAAAAATTCAAGTGATTACAAAAAAAATCACATTAAAATATACGAATAAAAATTTATTCACATTATGATTTGTGAATTAAAATTTATTCACAATAAAATTCGCAAATAAATCATGAATTTATTTGTATTAAGATGATATTACGAAAGGCGTTTAACGTCTAGGTTATTAGCGCCTAGATTTTTTGTTTACCCCGAGTCAGCCGCGGGACTCGGGGTAAACAAAAAAAAAAAAAAAAAAAAAAAAAAAAAAAAATTAACTTCAATAACTTTTGTAATATCATCTTAATACGAATAAATTCATAATTTATTTGCGAATTTTATTATGAATAAATTTTTATTCACAAATTATAATGTGAATAAATTTTTATTCGTATATTTTAATGTGATTTTTTTTTGTAATCACTTGTTTTTTTTGTAAATATTCACATTTTTTGTGATTATCTACAATTTTTTCTGTGAATTTATTTTTATTCACAGAAAAATTTGCGAATAAAATTTTATTTGTATTTTTATATTTAATATATGTGAATAAAAATAAATTCGTATTCACACTTATGAATACGAATTTATTTATATTCGTATTCACAAATATACCAGTACGAATAAATTCGTATTTTTATTTATAAATAAAATTATGCCCATCTCTGCTCTTATGGGGGAGGCTCAATAATGGTGTGGGCAGGAATAACGATTAATCGAAAAACTCGGTCTGTATTTTTTTAGAAAGTAATATATAACCGCAAAAACTTACCTGAGCAATGTCATCAGGTCCAAGAAATGGATGAGAACTTTGTTCTAGTATATGATAATGCTCGTAATCATAGGGCAAGGATGGTTCAATGTTATTTAGCAGAAAAAAAAGAAAAAAGTCCGTCATGCAGGAGCTGCATAACTAAGCACTTTCCTCAGAATTTGGGTAGTGTAGACTGCTTTCCAGAACAATTTGCTTAAAATATCCTACATAAATAAAATAAAAACATGAATAGTTCTCTTTTAAATTTGTAATGAGTACCTGATCAATTATTAATTTGCTTCCAGAGTTATGTTAACACATGGTACCTACTACACTACTTAATAAATACTAAAAACCTCATATTATCCTATTTTGATCTAACGCAGGAACAGGATACAGTCACTCTAGTGGTAGAAAGCGCTCCTTGCGGCGGCTTTGTGAACCTACGTCTGGCGGGCTTTTCTATTGAAATATATTACAAATTAAACCCCCGCTTTCCGATTGACCGATTCAGCTCATTTTTACAACACTTATTTCACATGAGTTACCCACGACGTATACCGCGTTTCGTTACAATACAGCAGAAATTACGACCGGTATGATTATATTAGGAATTTGGGTCCGGAGTAAACCCCCCCCCCTTCTAATGAACCGATTTAGTTTATTTTTACAACACATATTTACCTGTAGATTACCACTACGAATACCGAGTTTCGTCGAAATATACCAAAAATCACGGCTGGTAGTGGCGAATTGGTATTGTGGGTCCGGAGTAAACCCCCCCTCCTAATGAACCGATTTAGTTTATTTTTACAACACATATTTACCTGTGGATTACCACTACGAATACCGAGTTTCGTCGAAATAGACCAAAAATCACGGCTGGTAGTGGCGAATTGGTATTGTGGGTCTGGAGTAAACCCCCCCTTCTAATGAACCGATTTAGTTCATTTTTATGTCTCACTTTTCTCTCTATATTACCACTACGAATACCAAGTTTCGTTGAAATATAACAAATATTACGGCTGACATAGTCAAATTAGTGTTTTGGGTTCGGGGTAAACCCCCCCTTCCGGTGGACCGACTTTGGTGGTTAACGAACTCGTTCAATCGTTTGCTAATTGAATGCTATATACCAAATTTCGTGACGAAAAAACAAAAACTCTGGCCGCTATCGTGTTAACAGACACATATATATAATATATATATATATATATATATATATATATATATATATATAATTTTAACGGGGGTCATTTAATTAACCCTCCTTCAACAAATAGGTGTCGAATACGACACTTTCCGTTTTATTTCTTTTACGGTGATTATCTGGGCACAGGTTGAGGGTTGTAACCCTGAATTACCCTATCTATCAGTAGTCCACTAGACAACAAGCTGGAAAAGTAAGCCATTCACCTTTATTTTTCCTCGTAATCTTCGTATATCTGTGGTAAACTCAGTTTCAGTGTCGGATACGGTGATTATCTGGGCATAGGTTGTGGGTTGTACCCCTGATTACCCTATCTATCAGTAGTCCACTAGACAAAAAACTGGAAAAGTAAGCCATTCACCTTTATTTTTCCTCGTAATCTTCGTATTTCTGTGGTAAACTCAGTTTCAGTGTCGGATACGGTAATTATCTGGGCATAGGTTGAGGGTTGTAACCCTGAATTACCCTATCTATCAGTAGTCCACTAGACAAAAAACTGGAAAAGTAAGCCATTCACCTTTATTTTTCCTCGTAATCTTCGTATTTCTGTGGTAAACTCAGTTTCAGTGTCGGATACGGTAATTATCTGGGCATAGGTTGAGGGTTGTAACCCTGAATCACCCTATCTATCAGTAGTCCACTAGACAAAAAACTGGAAAAGTAAGCCATTCACCTTTATTTTTCCTCGTAATCTTCGTATATCTGTGGTAAACTCAGTTTCAGTGTGGGAAACGACACCGCTTTGTGGTATACTTTTCATCTTGTATTATTCCATAACGGTTTACCGTTGTTTTACACGGTAATATGATATGTTAATGTCTTTCGTTTACCGATGAAGAAATTCCACAAGAACTGGCCCGGTTAGAGGCTGAATGAACTGTAGAAGAATTTCAAAGTTACGAAACGTGTAGTGAAACCGAAGTATTTTTGAAGACTTGCTCCTAGGTACACCTAGCGATCACACCTCCACCACCTACTCCTCAAGTTCAGAAATACTTAAAACATGCTCTTTCTATGGACGGAAAATGAAGAGGAGGGGAAACCAAACAAGAATTCATTGCAATGAAAGTATTTGTGGTGAACATAAAAGAGAAATATGTCCGTCCTCCCGCGCTAAAAATTTAAAAAAAAAAAAATTGAATATTATTTTGTGGAAATATTTTTTTAATTTTTTGTAATTAATTATAAATATATTTATAATAAATATGCCTTTTATATTATTAAAACTTGTAATCATTTCAACCCAATTAACATAGTTATTTGGAAAATGAAGTACTTATTGTATACTAGGTGTCGTATCCGACTCCGCCTTGTGTTATGAATACTGAAAAACACCTTGTGGGAGGAGGGTTAATGTAGTTTCGAATTAGTTTGCCCTGTACATATTTTGATGAAATTTACCAATAAAATACTCTCTCTAAGACAAATGGTTAAATTCGTTGTTACATAGAAGAGTTCGCCCACGGGAACATACGTTTTTGCTTTAAAAGGATTCCCGGTATTTTTTTTAAGTTTCTTGTGAATCTTTAACACTATGACACAATACAATAATATTTTATTTTTCCGCTTTCTTTCTAAAAAAACTGAAATACAACATCCAGATATTATTTTTACAAATGTATTTGACGAACAGTAACAAAAATATTTTTTTAATTAGGGGGGGGGGGGGGAAGGGCATTTCATTTTAAAGATTATAATTTATTCTGGGGATTAAATTTTATGATATGACATATTGATTATCGATCAGCTGATACTTTTCCACCATATTGGATTCTTTCAGGCCAGTCTGGACGAGGTCCTACTAGTGAATGGTTCTCTTCTTCAAGTTGAGGCTCCCTGAAGAGGCATGCGAAACGTTAAGGAATGAAATAAAGTTATTGAAATTATTTAGGGTAGTGTTTTATTTGTTTTTTAACTTCCTCTTTTAACGAAAATTCGAAGATTTATTTAAGGGGTCAGCTTAGTATTTAATTATTTCTTTATTCATTTATATCATTATAATCGAGGACATATTTGTTTTACAGGGAAGCCAAGCCGTGTTTGCTGATGATTCCGGTGGTGGAATCGACGAAGGTGGAGGAACAACGGAGGCTGGTAAGTAATAAACAACGATTATATACTGTTTAGAACTTTGTTTCTGTGTTCTATACTGTGTTGTACGAGTACAATTT